>JARQOC010003439.1:0-16434 GCA_033576535.1 Allobates femoralis | reverse complement strand
ACAGCACCCTGGGAATCAGAGCTAGAGGAGGGAACACATACGGTAGATGGAATCTGGACCAAGTCAAGATCAGAGCGTCCGCTCCCAGAGACTGGGGATCCCATGACCTCGCCATGTATTGCGGCACCTGATGATTCAGCCGTGAGGCCATCAGATCCACGTCCGGCGTGCCCCATCTGCTGCAGACTTCTCTGAAGACATCCGGATGAAGAGACCACTCTCCGGCGTCCATCCCCTGCCGGCTCAGATAGTCGGCCTCCCAGTTTTCGACCCCTGGGATGTGAACTGCGGAGATCAGGCAGTTGTTGTTCTCCGCCCAGGATAGGATGCGGTGAACTTCGGCCAGAGCCTCTGCGCTCCTGGTTCCTCCTTGATGATTTATATAAGCGACGGCCGTCGCATTGTCGGACTGAACCCGAATGGGTTGTCCTGAGAGGAATCTCTGAAACGCCAGGAGTGCCAGATAGACCGCCTTGATCTCCAGCACGTTGATCTGCAACGCCGACTCCGACTGAGTCCAGAGGCCTTGGGCCCTGTGGTGTAAGAACACCGCCCCCCAGCCCTTCAGACTGGCGTCGGTGGTCACCACTAACCATGACGGTTTGATGAAGGACCGGCCCCGAGACAAGTGGTGTGGCTGTAGCCACCACTGCAGGGAATCTCTGGTCGGTTGGGAAAGAGTCACCAGCCGATTCAGGGAAATCGTCCTTTTGTCCCACCTGCGGAGAATCTCCAGCTGGAGAGGACGGAGGCGAAATTGTGCGAAAGGCACCGCCTCGATTGCCGCCACCATGCGCCCCACCAGCTTCATCAACACCCGTAGGGATGATTGTGGTGACAGGAGGACTGCTTGCACTCCTGATTGGATCGCCATCTGTTTGACTCGTGGCAGAGACACCAGGGCTGAGGCTGTGTTGAAGTCCATGCCCAAATATGTCAGTGACTGGGTCGGAACTAGTGTTGACTTCTGAATGTTGAGGAGCCAACCGAACTGTTCCAGAGACCGCATGGTCACATCCAGGCTCACTTGACAAAGGTGTTCCGATGGCGCCCTGACCAGCAGGTCGTCTTAATAGGGAATGACGGCATGTCCCTGCCCGTGCAGGAGAGCCATCATGGAGGCCATCACTTTTGTGAACACCCTCGGTGCCGAGGCCAACCCGAACGGCAGCGCTACAAATTGGAAGTGTTCTTCCCCCACTGCGAATCTCAACCAGCGCTGATGAGCCGGTGCAATGGGCACGTGAAGGTAAGCGTCTCGTATATCTATGGACGCTAGGAAGTCGCCCTGTGACACAGCTGCGATCACGGAGCGCAATGATTCCATACGGAACTTCCGAACCAACACGTGATGGTTGAACAACTTCAGGTCCAGAACCGGGCGGAAGGATCCGTCCTTCTTCGGGACGATAAAGAGGTTGGAGTAAAAACCCCTGAACCTCTCCCCGGAAGGCACCGGGACCACCACTCCGTCTCTGCGGAGTCCCTCCAACACCAAATAAAAAGCCTGAGCCTTTTCTGGGGTGGGGACCGACCGATGGAATCTGGATATCGGTTTTGACGTCAGCTCTATCCTGTAACCTCGCGAGACCACGTCTCGAACCCACTGATCTGGAACGTGAAGTAGCCACTCGTCCTGAAAGCGAGACAAGCGGCCCCCCACCTGTGGGGAGGCAGGAAGAGAGAGCGAGTCATGTAGAGGCGGGTTTGGGGGTGGCAGCTGCTGCCCCCGCCGGCTTCTTTGGACGACTCTTAGAGCGCCACTGAGAAGCGGGCTTGCCCCCTCGGTCCGTGCGAGCGGACGGTGCTGATGACTGTGAGCTGGACCGAAAGGACCACTGTTTGGGTTCCTTTTAACGGTATACCGTGGCTTAGGTTTATTCTGCGGTATCTTAGACTCAGCAGAATCCTTAATCAGCTTGTCCAGCTCTGTGCCAAATAGCCTGTCACCAGAGAACGGAAGATTCTGCAGAATCTTCTTAGATGTGGCATCTGAGTCCCAAAGACGCAGCCACAACAACCTGCGGATCGCTATAGCATTGGCCGAAGCCACAGCTGAGCGAGTGGCAGTTTCCAGAGTCGCCGTTCTGGCGTAGTCCGCATAGGCCCTCGCCCTCTCGGTAAGTGCCAGGACCTCTGGACTGGACCTTGCCAGGTCAGTGATACCGTCCAAGCAGGTAGTGATCGCTTGTAAGGTCCAGACTGTGGCAAAATTAGGGGCAAATGACGACCCCACAGCCTCATAGGAAGACTTGGAGAGTTGCTCGACCTGTCTATCAGTAGCATCCTTCAGTGAGGAGCTATCAGAGGCAGAGAAAAGGGAGCGTGCAGCAATCCTGGTCATGGAAGCATCCACCTTCGGGGACTGCGACCACTCCTGAAGCACCTCCTGGGGAAAGGGGAAGCGATTGTCCTTGGGTTTGCGGACATAACGCCGCCCAGGATGTAACCTGGGAGCTCTAACCACCCTTCCAAAATTAGTATGGTCCATAAAGGAGCCACTTGGTCTAGCCTCCGGCCGCAGCCATTGATAGACCTCCTTCGGGTGCACCGTCACCTCCTCAGGGGGTGTCACGAGACGTAAGGTCTCGTCGATAGAGGACACCAGATCCTCCACCCCGTCTGGAGGTTCAGACACAGACACAGACCCGAAAGTTGAACCCCCATCATCGTCCTCACCATCAGAGGAACGCTCCTCCTCAGAGAGAGCCTGGAGCTCGGGTGACTCCTCACGACGAGCCCGCTTAAGGGGTCTCACAGCAGAAGAGGGAGACACCCGGGGGTAACTGGAAGGAGTAGCTGGGCTTTCCAGCCTCCTATTAAGTGCCTCCAGGGATTGCGACATGGAGGACAGCTGGGACAACAAAGATTCATTGATCTTATTCTGAGTCTCCCAGGGCCCTGGGATCACCCGAACCTCAGGGTACAGCACCGGAGCTGCTGCCTCAGCAGAGCCAGTCCGGGCTTCTGGGCGTCCGCAGTTATTGCAGGACCCCTCCACCAGTGTACCCTTGCATGTAGCACAGGTAATGGTGGCATCCGCCGCCTTAGCAGCATGCTTCCTAACTGAGGACATAGTCACAGTAGGGGATGTATAAGCCAAGTCGTACAGACAAACAAACCGGGAGTCCCGGTGGCTTACCGACCGCTGTAGAGCGGTGGGAGGAAGCGGTGTGTGTGTGTGACCTCCGCGAGTTCCGGTCTCCCTCTGAAGTGCAGACACGTGCTGCCGTAGATCCCAGCCGGGAAGTGAGGGAGAAGATGGCCGCCGCCAGTAAAGTCGTGGGCGGCGCCGAGAACACGCGGGAAGCACACACACACGCCCCCCGGTGACGTCACCGCAAGGGCTGCCTCTCCTCCTCCAGGCAGCCTCTGAAATGGAGGTGCTGGAGCCCGCAGCGCGGGAAATGGTGTAAAACACAGTACACACACACAGACTGCAATTACATCCTAAGATCAGCAGTCTACGGCCTCAGCCCCTGTGACACACAGGGCGGTCAGCCAGGGTGACCCCAGCACAGGGTACACCTCCAGATCCGCGGACCCGAGGGTAACGCGCGGTCTGAGTGTCAGGACACATAAAGTGTCAGACACCACCCCCAGGCACACAGGAGACACAGAGTGCCTCAGTGCCGGTCCGGTCTGTAAGCACCATTTAGGGAGGCCTCGGACGGGGGTTCAGCCCAGTCCGGAGTGTAAGCACCATTTAGGGAGGCCTCGGACTGGGCTGGCTCCAGTCCGGTCTGTAAGCACCATTTAGGGAGGCCTCGGACGGAGCGGAGCTGTGCAAGGCTCCCATCTCCCACTCTCCAGAGCCCCCCAGAGAGGGATGGAAAGGAGCGCGACAGCGTACCGGGAGAACACAAAGTGTCCAGGCTCTAGGCCCTCCGGTACCTCCACCTGCGTGTGCCACAAGGGTGAGCGGGGAGGCTGTCGCAGGTCCCGACCAGGACCATATTACCTTGTCTTCAGACGCCATCACGTAAGTAGTGAGAATGCAGTGAAGTGCAAGCAAAGCGTGATCCTCCGAGCACACTAAGTTTAAAACTGAGGATGTTCCCTGCGGTAGGGGTTTATAAGCGGAGGAGGCGGTGTCTACAAACTTGTAGTACCTAGTGTGACCTCCGGAGGGCAGTGCCCTAAACCCCATTGTCTGGGTCTCCCATTATGATGACCAGAAAATTTACATACTGCCCAAATTGTTCTTCTTCTTATTATTATTTATTTGTATAGCACCATTGGTGCCATGGCGCTTTACATTATTGAAGTAATAGTAATACTGTAATAATTACACCACTGCGAAACACTGGGCAATACAGAGGGAATCCTAGCACACATGACTTGTTCACCAGGGTTACATTTTATATTTTTATCAAAATATCTCAGACAACCAAAATTTCTATGGACACATTGGAAAACCACAGTAAATCTTTAAGATTCTAAGTGATCCATGTCTACAATGTATACTGCTTATATGAAGAAAGCAGCTGCATTCACTGTAACCAGTAAAACAATAAATACAGTCATATTAATCCATACAAGCTTCAAAAATAAAACCTTGAACTCATTGCACGGGGCAAAAATATGCCTTGTTCTTATGGATTGACCTGGAATTTCTGGATAATCAGTTGCCAACCCTGCTGTCATTGTATTTCACAAAAGCTTTTTCAAAGTTCCTCAGGGGTGGAGCCTCACTTCACCAAAATACAAAGTGTTTTTTGTAGAAATTGGATCTGGTGCTTTGACTAATAGTCTAATAAAGTGCTAGAACAGGGGTGCACAACGTGTGTCCCAGGGAGCCACATGCAACCTGCGATGCTATTCTGTGCGGCCCAGAATCATCTGGTCATAGACCTGCTTCGCTGTGTCTGTTGGTTTCTGACATATTGCAGAGCGAGGATAAATAAGTACTGTACTGATAGTTTGCTATGTGTCCCTCTCTGGAACCCCTAAATATGCAGAATGGGGTCTCCAGACTCATGTGTAGAATTCCAGGAGGATCGGTGACAAGGAGAAGTCGCCATATGTGAAAAAATCACTCTTCAATGTAGTTTTATGAAAGGAGTGAAATGCATTAATTACAGTAGGGGGAGCAGGCAAGAAGGTGATTCCTCATTTAGTGAATTATTATGCATTGCTTAAAACAGTGCTGTCATATTCTATAGCGCTTTACAGAGATTATTGGATGTCCACAAGTAGAGATTATCATCACTGTCCCCATTGGGGCTCACAATCTACATTCCCTATCAGTAGTTCTTTGGAGAGTGGGAGGAAACAGGAGATCTCAGAGGAAACCCACGTAGCATGGGAGAACAGACAAACTCCTGGTAGATGTTGTCCATGGTGGCATTTGAACCGAGCGCAGCAAAGCAACAATGCTAACCAAGTGATAAGGCTTCAGGGCACTATGTGGCAATACCAACCGTCATGCTCCGGGCGGATTGCCCTATAGGCAGGTTCTTCCCCTGCTGATGCTAATCCACAGCACAAGCAATAGTAGACTGGTAAGTGCTGCCTCTTTCTTCATATATCAACAATGCTAACCACTGAGCAACTGTGACATCCCATAATGAATGGTAGGAGTCCTATAACTTTCATATGTCTGACATATTTGCCAGTTAATGACAATATTTTATAAATGTCCCAGATCATAATACCACTTTAGGTTTTATTGTGTCCTTTGGAATTTATTCATTCTGACAATGTCGCCTATAGACCGGGAAGGGTCAAGCACCTATCTATACCTACTTTTAGATAATTGGTTTTCATCTTAGCTGTTTGCTTATATCTTTTGGATACATCAGAAATAGATATCAGACACAAATGTGTCAGATTGCAAAGACCTTTCATTTTTTATATGATGATATAATGCCAATATTCTACGATATTGTTGTGGATTTGATGAAACCAAGTAGCAGCTGACATTGCGAAAGGAGCCTGATTTAGGACAAGTGAATTGGAATGTTCTACACAAGCTATTGAATAATTGCACAAATATATATACATACATACATACAGTAGTAGTTTTTGTTTTCTTGGCCCTTTTTCATGATTTCAAAAGAGAAAACACAGTAGTTTGACTATAAATGGCTTCACCCAACTACTAACCATGAGTGGAAAAAAAGATTTTGTGTCATCATTCTCTGGATAAAGGCCAGGAAAGCAAAAAATCTGCAGGGGTATGTAAACATTTGAGTACAACTGTTAACATATAACAGAAATATAAGGAAGGCAGCTCTCCCATTAATAGTGAAGAACCTTCTTTTTATTGATATATATATGTGGCACCCCAGGTATTGCCACAGGACCCACCGGTGCAAGGAGGGACTTACACCTTGGTACACACAGCACAGAACACCTTCCACCCCAGACCTGAAGGGGGAGCTCTACTGGCTGCCTTAAGCCAGATCCCCTTTAAAAGATCCAGGCCTGAGGGGAGGAGTCAGTTTGTAGTTAGTTTCAGTTCAGTTCCAGTCAGGCAGTGAAGAGAGCAGGAGTGAAGGAGCTGGTCACTGGGAACGATCCAGGCCCAGGACCAGGGAACACTGACCCAGCTGTGCTGCACCCTTGGGAGAGGGTCGGAGGCCAGTGGAGGAGTAGGAGAGTTAAAGAAGGGCACAACACCTATTTCCCCGTAGTACACCCGGACACCGGAGTCCGACGCTGCCAGCATCCACTGCGGCAGTAAAAGCCCGGGAGGACCAGGAGGACCAAATTCCCTGAGGTAAACAAAGAGACACTCAAACTGACCAAACACAGGACCAGGCGCCAAAGGAGGAATAGGGACACCGCAGAAGGACCTGATTGTCAGTGAAAGAGCAAAGCCCTGAGAGGCAGAAGGAGCATCGAGTTCAGTCACAGGCAGGACTTACCCCAAACCACAGTACACAGAGGCAGAGGAGGCCTCACAACTCTCCAATGTGAAGGTCCCGAATTGCATCGGGGACCTGGTTACTTCTCTGGACTGTACTTGTTACCCTGTCACCAGTAAAAGGTACCGAAACAAAGACTACTGTGTGTGCATGTACTTGTTTAACCGCCGCCATCCATACCGTTAACTACAGCGATTCTACTACGACTCCCCTCATCCATCCCCGCTGCCCTGAGGTAAAGCTCCACCTGTGGGGAGCTGTACTTCACTGAGCTGCACTTCCATCACCTCAGCGGCCGCTGCAGCGCTGGTATACCCGTTACCAGGTACCATAGGTGGCGTCACGTAACCTATCCCCTTTACCACCATCATCCCTCCACCATCCCCGCCATTGAGGGTCCATGTCACGGGATCGGGCCAGGCGTGATCCCCCATCTAAGTCGCCATCAGCCCCGGTACCCGAATACCCCCTACCCTGTCGACCGCCTCAACCATATACACAAACACACAATATATGTAACCAAACTGTGAATTTGAGTTCTAAGGTGAAGCTACGTGTTTAGAACAGTTGAATAAACTTAGCTTACCTTGAGAGAGTAAAGGCTTGGATGTTCGTAACAGTTCGGAGAGTTTGTTTTGCAATAAATGTATTGATTTGTCCCTCATTTTCGATATAAGTACCATCTTCTCATCTACAAATAGAGAAGTCAGAATAGTACAAATCACAGCACAATATGGTAGATGTGTGTAAAGGACTAAAAATGAATTCCGTATATAAAGCGTTAGAAGGAGGCCTTTTATTATGGGTGGAGGGTGCAATGATTTCTGCACTGTATGGGGAGAAACCAAAACGATCACATAATAAGGGGTGAGTAAGGAAAATTCAGTTCAGCTGAGATGATGTGCAGCACCTCATGGACGACGTGAGATTAAAGGGAAATTCCAGGGAGGTAAAACTTTTTGTACGGTCCCTGCCCTTCTACATGATGAAGCAGAGCTGTACACTGCAGTTCTAGGATCTATAGATCGCTTATAATTCAGTAAGATCATATCTGCTCCTCAGCTCTCACCCCTCTGTTTGGGAACAGAGAAATTCAAGCTCATGCAGCAGCAGTGACCGGAGGTGTTTTGGGGGCATGGACCCTGGGGTGTCCAGGATCATCTTACATTCCCACCCCCTCACACTGCTGTTTGGCCAGGGGGCGTGATAGGGCATGCCAGAGGGTATGGCCACCATCCCCAAAGTCACACTACAATCCATCCCCGATATACCATCCTATGTAATGTATGAAGAGGGGTGTTCTAACTTCAAATAGCAATCATGTCACCAAGAAGATATAAATACACTCTGTGATTTTCTGCTGCACAATGATATGATGGTGCATAGTGTGTGCTGTTATGTGTCGGGGTAGGAGCAGAGGCAGAGCACTGCATTCATTTATTCAGCACTGCCATGGTCTCCCTTCCCCCATATCAACTGGAGAGCTGAGGAGCAGATATGATTTTATTGATTTATAAGCGATCTATAGATCCTACAACTGTAGTGCCCAGCTCAGTTTCATAATGTAGGAGGGCAGGGACTGTACAAAAATGTTTTATTTCCCTGGAGTTCCCCTTTAAATGCTCACGTGGCTGGATCAATTCCACTAGTGACTGGTGTAACCCTGTGAGCTGCATAGAATAGGACCAACTGGTGCCATAGTGGCAGAGTAGGATGACTGTGAGTCAACAGTCATTGCATCTTAGAGATCCAACCCAGGAATAACCCTCCCAGTTATTGTTGTTTGTACTTTTCTTTGTGTCTGTTTTTGCCACGACAGACCCAGTGGTGTACTGTCAATAGTGGCAAGCTATGCCACTGCTATGGGGCCGGTGAGTCAAGGGGGCCCATGCCAGCGCAGGCACCGGGACCCCCCACTTCGTCACGGGGCCCCTCGCTCATTATCACAATGAGGAGAGATGGAGCACGGAGCGCTCTGTCTCTCCTCTTCTCCTGCTGTGCTGCCAGCTCTCTGATTCTCTGTACAGCAGGGTGCAATGACGTCACTACTGCATGCCATGCTATACTGAGAATCAGAGCACCGGCAGCACAGCGGGGCAGAGAGCAGGAAATTGGAGCAGCAGACTGGAGCAGCAGAGAGTCAGGACCGAGGAGAGGTAGATATTTAATTAATCAGTGAGCACATGGGGGGCAAGGTGCTATAAGGAGGACTGGATTATAGGGCCACACTATGCCATGAAAGACAGGACTATAGTGCCACATTATGCTATAGAGGACAGGACTATAGGGCCAAATTTTGCTATGAGGACGGAACTATAGGGCCACATTATGCTATGGAGGACTGGACTATAGGGACACATTATGCTATGGAGGACAGGCCTATACGTCCACATTATGCTATAGAGGACAGGTATATAGGGCCACCTTTTGCTATGGAGGACAGGACTATAGGGCCACATTATGGTATGAAGGTCAGGACTATAGGGCTACATTATGCTATGGAGGAAAGGTCTATAGGACAACATTATGTTATATAGAGGATTATAGAGGCTACATTATGTTATATGGAGGATTATAGAGGCTGAATTATAGTATATGGAGAATTTTAGAGGTTACATTATTCTATATGGAGGATTACAGAGGCTTCATTATACTGTCTGAAGAACTATAGAGGCTGCATTATACTATATTGAGGATTATAGAAGCTACATTATGCTATATGGAATTTGCATTATATTATATGGAGGCTGCATTTAATTTTATGGAGGACTATGGGGGGTGCATTATAATATACAGAGGACTATGAGGAAGCAATATTCTATATAGAAGGCAATGGAGGGGGGGCACATTATACCATATGGAGAGCTATGTAGGGCCATTACCTAATGGAAGGCTATGTTGGGCCATTATAATATTTGAATGGCTTTGTGGAGGGCATTATAATATGTGGATGCCTATGAGGGAGCAGTTATAATTTGTGGAGGCCTATTTGAGGGCCATTATACTGTATGCAAGAAAATATACGGTGTGAAGGTTTGTTGTGGGATCCACCATACTGTGGGGAGGGCTGTGTGGGGGTCATTATACTATGGAGGGATAGTAGAGGCCATTATACTGCATGGAGGGCTGTGTGGGAGTCAGAGTTGGGGATCAGAATGTGCTTGAGTCACCATACTTTGCCAGGGTAATTGAGGCTGGATACAGTGGGGTCATCATACTGTGTGTGGAGGGTCCTGTGGAGGAATTCACTGTGGGGGGCTTCATACAGTGTTTGTGGGGCACTTTTGTTGACATCATACTTTATGGCTAAAATAAAAGGGAAATATAGGGGCTTCAATAGGAGCAAAATTACTTTGTAAGGTCTGCAAAGTTGTGAGATATGTTCTCCTGTGACCCAGACGATTATTATTTTAATTTTTTTGTGGGGTGGAGGGACAATTAGAAATTTTACTATGGGGCCCCGTAATATGTATGTACGCCCCTGCCGAGATCCCATTAGTATTGCCTTGGTAATGTCCCCCGGTCTTGTCCATTGTGCTGTTTGGTGGCTGCTGCAGGTGTCGGTGCCAGTGAGCACAAGAGCAGCATTACTGGTTGCAGGAGGCACAAATGTGAAAGAGCCTATATATATTATGGAGACTGAAAATAATCAATACAAAATATACAATCAAATACCATTCTCCTTGGAGCTGGGGAGCTCTCCGTACGCTTTCTCAACATTTATGTATAGCAACAGGTAAAATATTGCAATTGCTTGGGAGCCTTTATCATCTATAGACTTTAGGAGAGCCAACTGCTTGCCAGGAGGGTCACTGAGTTGAACTATCTGCAATACAAACCAATTATTCTTAGGACACATAACACATCATTTTTTTCTTAAAGCTGAAGCTGGAGCTGCAACACTGGAGTGGCAGGAGATTGAGTAGTTGAGGAATATTTTTTATAATTATTATTATTATTGTAACATTTTCCTTCCCTTAGTCTGTTTTGGAAAAATCTTGGCCAACCTTAAATACATGATTTTTAATATAATAAAACTTTTCTAAGGCTACATTCACACACAGCGTATTTTCTGCGTTTTGTGAGGATCCGTTTTTGGTGCAAAAACTGCAGAGAATGGATCCTCACAGAATACAGCGTTCTGTAAGTGAACACCGCTGCGCTTTTCTTCCTGCGCTTTTACTTTCCTTGCCGTGCTCCCTCGGTGACCGCCAGCTATCTCCTCATCCCCGTCGGGCTGCAGCGAGCGCGGCCTCTAGGACCCCTCAGCATCATGTGACCAGTGATGTTGCCCAGCCACATGGTGCTGTCTAAGGTCCTACACAGGTCCTATGGTGTCGGGATAAGGAAATATCTCCGGGGGAGTGCGGCAAGGTGAGTAAAAAGCACAAAAAGAATTGACATGCTCATTCTTTTTACGCATCCGCTTTTCAGCGGATGCGTAAAAAGCGCAGCATGTGAATGGGAAACAGTGAAATGCATTGACTTGACAGAGACAGTGAACATCATTGTTTGTCAATGCATTTGCACATCTGCAAAATAGCGCTACGGAACTGCTGAAATACAGTGTGTGTGAACCCAGCCTAAATGATCACATCTTTGAGTAGATCATCCCAGACCAGATATCCTGTTGCAAATCTTCAGTTTCACCATATATTATATGCTGTCCTATAAATAGTTCAGAACTAACCACTGAGCCACTGTGCTGTCCTATATATAATACAGTGCTGACCACTGAGCCACCATGCTGTCTTAGGGTAGTTTCACATTTGCGTATGTAAATGCAGCATTCCGAACGCACCCAAATGCACTGCATTCCTATGTTTAACATGGGAACGCATGGTACCCTGCGTTACCATGTGTTCGGTTGCGTTCAGATGCGCATAATTTGTGCGCCCTCCTCCGCCCTCCAAATACAGCCTGCATTTGCATTTTTTGTGCGGTCGCTTGTTTTATCAGCAAGTGCCTGCAAGCGCACAAACAATGCATGGAAGTCAATGGATCCACAGTGTCCTCCGCCTGACAGCGCAGGAGAACACAGCTGATCACATTGAAATCTCTCCCAGTGGCTGCCACTGATCTCTCAGGAGATCAGCGGCGGCCACCAGGAGAACGGCTGAAGCAGCCACTGATCTCCCGAGCATGGGTGCCACTAATCTCTCGGCAGTGTCGGCGCGGGAGATTTGAAGAAACAGCTGATCTGACAGCTGTTTAAACCTCCCGCGCCAACATCGATTTAAACAGCTGTCAGATCAGCTGTTTCTTCAAATCTCCTGCGCCGACACTGCCGGGAGATCAAGCGGCGGTCAGGAGGAGATCTCCGCCTCCTGGCCGCCGCCAAGATCGCTGATTGGCTGCTGATTCTCTGCTGCGTTCACATCAGTATGGCAGCGTTTGCGTCTGCATGCCCTCTGCATGCAGACACAAATGCTAGTGTGAAGATAGCCTTATATATAGTACAGTGCTCAGCACCGAGCTACCATGCTGCCTTATATATATATATACAGTGCATATGACCACTGAACCACTGTGCTTCCCTATATACAGTGTTGGCCAAAAGTATTGACACCCCTGCAATTCTGTCAGATAATACTCAGTTTCTTCCTGAAAATGATTGCAATCACAAATTCTTTGGTATTATTATCTTCATTTAATTTGTCTTCAATGAAAAAAAAACTCAAAAATAATTGTCCTAAAGCCAAATTGGATATCATTCCACACCAAACATAAAAAAGGGGTGGGCAAAAGTATTGACACTGTTAGAAAAATCATGTGATGCTTCTCTAATTTGTGTAATTAACAGCACCTGTAACTTACCTGTGGCACCTAACAGGTGTTGGCAATAACTAAATCACACTTGCAGCCAGTTGACATGGTTAAAGTTGACTCAACCTCTGCCTGTGTCCTTGTGTGTACCACATTGAGCATGGAGAAAAGAAAGAAGACCAAAGAACTGTCTGAGGACTTGAGAAACCAAATTGTGAGGAAGAATGAGCAATCTCAAGGCTACAAGTCCATCTCCAAAGACCTGAATGTTCCTGTGTCTACCGTGCACAGTGTTATCAAGAAGGTTAAAGCCCATGGCACTGTGGCTAACCTCCCTAGATGTAGACGGAAAAGAAAAATTGACAAGAGATTTCAACGTAAGATTGTGCGCATGGTGGATAAAGAACCTCGACTAACATCCAAACAAGTTCAAGCTGCCCTGCAGTCCGAGGGTACAACAGTGTCAACCCGTACTATCCGTCGGCGTCTGAATGAAAAGGGACTGTATGGTAGGAGACCCAGGAACTCACCACTTATTACCCCGAGACATAAAAAAGCCAGGCTGGAGTTTACCAAAATTTACCTGAGAAAGCCTAAAACGTTTTTTTAAGAATGTTCTCTCTTTTTGGGCAAAGGCATCAACATAGAGTATACAGGAGAAAAAATGAGACATTTAAATAAAAGAACACGGTCCCTACAGTCAAACATGGCGGAGGTTCCCTGATGTTTTGAGGCTGCTTTGCTGCCTCTGGCACTGGACTGCTTGACCGTGTGCATGGCATTAGGAAGTCTGAAGACTACCAACAAATTTTGCAGCATAATGCAGGGCCCAGTGTGAGAAAGCTGGGTCTCCCTCAGAGGTCATGGGTCTTCTAGCAGGACAATGACCCAAAATACACTTCAAAAAACACTATAAAATGATTTGAGAGAAAGCACTGGAGACTTCTAAGGTGGCCAGCAATGAGTCCAGACCTGAATCCCATAGAACACCTGTGGAGAGATCTAAAAATGGCAGTTTGGAGAAGGCACCCTTCAAATATCAGGGACCTGGAGCAGTTTGCCAAAGAAGAATGGTCTAAAATTCCAGCAGAACATAGTAAGAAACTCATTGATAGTTACCGGAAGCGATTGATCGCAGTTATTTTGGCTAAATGTTGTGCAGCCAAGTGTTAGGCTGACGGTGCCAATACTTTTGTCTGGCCCATTTTGGAGTTTTGTGTGAAATGTTCAATGTTTTGCTTTTTGCTTCATTCTCTTTTGTGTTTTTTCATTGAAGACAAATTAAATGAAGATAATAATACCAAAGAATTTGTGATTGCAATCATTTTCAGGAAGAAACTAAGTATTATCTGACAGAATTGCAGGGGTGTCAATACTTTTGGCCAACACTGTATGTGGTACAATGCTGACCACTGAGTCCCCGCGCTGCCCTATATTTAGTACTATACTAACCACTGAGCCACCGTGCTGTCCTATAAATACTACAGCGCTAACCACTGAGCCACTGTGCCAGTGAGCTTATTTCTTCTCTGTAGGTGGCCAGGGTGGATTAGGAATCATCAGGGTGCACCTCTTATGCTATTCCCATTTATAAGCAATAAAATGTTCTTGTGTTATTTATCACCCAGGAACTATTCCACCATTTACGATAATGTAGCCAGTAGGTGGCGCTATTTTTAGTCGTTAGCAGTAAGCACATATTTCTGCAGATGTTACAGACCACATATATACATAGTGTAGTATGGACTCACAGTTTGAGCTTCCTTCTCAGTGTACAAGGATAGTGCTGGCATCTTGCAGATGGATACAAGAGATAACAGAAGGACGGGCTAATGGCTGCATTTGTCTTTAAAGTCTCAAAGTCTCTGATGAACGCTTTCTGGAAAATATCTAAAGCAAAGGAAATTTCACTTGAAAATGTTCATTACAGATAGAGATTGCTGTAATCTGGCATCATTCAATGTATTGACAGCAAATCCAATCTGGTAAATCGGCACATTGGATAGGTGAGAATTAGGATCTTAGTGGGGGGCCGCACAGCTAGGACCACTCAGTAGACATAACGGGGAACTTAGTAAGACCAAATCCAGGTGGAGTTAAATAGAGCGGTCGGTCGGCAGGTATTGTCACCCCAATGGACAATGAATGGCAATCAGTGGTGGTCCGGCTTGTGACAATCTAATAATTATCACCTGTCTATTGTAGACTGGAAAATTCTTATTAATGGAATAACATAACGGCAAATCAGAACAAGACATTCTGCAGAACTGGAGGAATCAGTATTCAAGAATCACATGATGTATTCTCTGATAAAACACATATTTCCTTATTTTTATGTGCTCTATTGATTTACGAAAAAGAAATTAAAACAACAATTATCTTTATGGACTGTCCCATTTTGGGCCATTAGGAAAAACAATTGGACGCTGGCCATGGCCACACAGCCATAAAATGATGTTTAAAAGAGCACAGAAAAATGTGAGAAAATAAGTCAAATGACACAAAAAAGCATTATCTTAGCAGCTATGTGACCCATCATTAACAACCAGGGTGCAGTATTGGGGTTTGTTTTGTTTTTTTTCAATGAAATGACATTTACACTTAAAACTTGTTAACTTTATTTTGTTGGTCACCCTGATTATGGCGTTTTATGCCTTTAGTAGGGAAAGATACTGACTAAAATATATATATATATACTGTATATATTCTGAAAGCCATATATGTAATAAATTTTCATTAAAGGAGCTTATTTTTGTAGAGAAAAGATGATATTTTCATTGGAACCATTTTCTGGTACATAAAACGTTTTTGATAACTTTTTATTATACTTTTTGGGATGGGAAAGTAAAAGAAGATACTAGTTTTGGACTTTTTTAAGCATTGTTCACTATTCAGTTTAATTAAACATGTTACTACTAAATGAAAACAGATAATAATCCTCAATTTACATTGATTTTTGTGATTTTCCTTTTTTTTTTTCAAACAAAAAAAGCAATTTTTTGTCATTTTTTTGTGGTGTTTGCCATATTCTGAGATCTATAGCTCTATTTTTTCTGGTGACATTTTTGGGTTTATATGACATTTTGATCACTTTTTAATTTTTTTGTGAGCCAGATCATGATGCGAATCAGCTGGTGCCACACACTCTGTTTCGGATTTCCATTGCATTGACATGCAATCAATTACCAACTGTCAAACTCGTAAGGAAATCGAAACTGACTGTTGGGCACTCGAGCCCGATTCGCCATCACTGGCCAGATGAACAAACAGCAACTTGTACAGTTTTTCATATTTATTTATTACAGCATTCAACAGCCAGAATAACGAATCTTTGTATGGAACTTTGCAATTACAATGGTACTAAATGTATAATATTTACATTTTACTAGTGTGACATAAAAAAATATCATTGTAAAGGGTTTGTCCGGGCTTTTTATAAAATCTGTGTGTGTATCTAGGCAGCAAAATGATGACAGTTTGTAATTTACACCTTGTCAGCATTTTGTTTTATTACCTACATATCACAATTCAGCGTGTGTGGAGATGCAGCTCAGCCCCCGAGCAGAGGCATGTTGTTTTGGAGCCTGGTCGTTTACGCCCAGTCTCTAGCTTGCCCGCCCTAGGCTATAGCTTGCCCACTCCAGTGTACAACATGCCCGCCCCAATGTGCAGCTTGCCCACCCCAGTGTACAGCATGCCCGCCCCAATCTCAAATATGACCCCCTTCAGCGAGGTTCATTCTTTCCCTGTGCCGCACTCAGCGCTGTCACTGAAGCGATCCACCTTCTGCATTACT
>JARQOC010003438.1:0-16442 GCA_033576535.1 Allobates femoralis | reverse complement strand
AGTGATGAGCGAGTACTAAAATGCTCGGGTGCTCGAAGCTCGGGCCGAGCATCCCGAGATACTCGTGTACTCGGCCCGAGTAACGAGCCCAATGTTATCCTATGGGAGACACGAGTATTTTTATGAAATGACTGCCGGCTGCCTGGAAAAACCCTAAAAATGTCACAAAAGTGTCAGAAGAGTGCTGAAATGACATGGCAACACCATGGGGAAGACCCCTGGAAGCATTTCTCACTCAAAAGTCACAGCTGTGAACAATGTTGTCCGAGTTTCACGCCAATTTTACGGAGTGTCCAGAAAACCTTCCAAAATGACACCAAAATGAATATTTAGGGTGGAAATGTTAAGGGCACATACCCAATAGTGAGATACAGCTGGTGTATGTTACTTTTTGTGATTACATGAAAGATTTTACGTGAAAACATTGTGCGGCACTCCGATGACCCTGACAAGAGACGTACATGAAGCCCTGTCTAGAAATAATGTGCCCATTTTGAAGAACTGGGTCTATTGTAGTATCTTCCTTTGCCAGGGCAGTCCAAAATTGGGAGGTTCACCAATGCCCCTGGATACAGACATGCAGAATGGCCTGTAAACAAGAACTGGGTGTATTGTAGTATAGCCCTTTGGCCAGGGCAGCCAAAAATTGGGAGGTTCAACAATGACCCATGCTTACAGACATGTAGTAGGGCCTGTAACCCTCAAGTGGGTGTATTGTAGTATAGCCCTTTGGCCAGGGAAGACAAAAATTGGGAGGTTCAACAATGACCCATGCTTACAGACATGTAGTAGGGCCTGTAACCCTCAAGTGGGTGTATTGTAGTATAGCCCTTTGGCCAGGGCAGACAAAAATTGGGAGGTTCAACAATGACCCATGCTTACAGACATGTAGTAGGGCCTGTAACCCTCAAGTGGGTGTATTGTAGTATAGCCCTTTGGCCAGGGCAGACAAAAATTGGGAGGTTCAACAATGACCCATGCTTACAGACATGTAGTAGGGCCTGTAACCCTCAAGTGGGTGTATTGTAGTATAGCCCTTTGGCCAGGGCAGACAAAAATTGGGAGGTTCAACAATGACCCATGCTTACAGACATGTAGTAGGGCCTGTAACCCTCAAGTGGGTGTATTGTAGTATAGCCCTTTGGCCAGGGCAGACAAAAATTGGGAGGTTCAACAATGACCCATGCTTACAGACATGTAGTAGGCCTGTAACCCTCAAGTGGGTGTATTGTAGTTATAGCCCTTTGGCCAGGGCAGACAAAAATTGGGAGGTTCAACAATGACCCATGCTTACAGACATGTAGTAGGGCCTGTAACCCTCAAGTGGGTGTATTGTAGTATAGCCCTTTGGCCAGGGCAGACAAAAATTGGGAGGTTCAATAATGACCCATGCTTACAGACATGTAGTAGGGACTGTAAACCTCAAGTGGGTGTATTGTAGTATAGCCCTTTGGCCAGGGCAGACAAAAATTGGGAGGTTCAACAATGACCCATGCTTACAGACATGTAGTAGGGCCTGTAACCCTCAAGTGGGTGTATTGTAGTATAGCCCTTTGGCCAGGGCAGACAAAAATTGGGAGGTTCAACAATGACCCATGCTTACAGACATGTAGTAGGACCTGTAACCCTCAAGTGGGTGTATTGTAGTATAGCCCTTTGGCCAGGGCAGACAAAAATTGGAGGTTCAACAATGACCCATGCTTACAGACATGTAGTAGGGCCTGTAACCCTCAAGTGGGTGTATTGTAGTATAGCCCTTTGCCAGGGCAGACAAAAATTGGAGGTTCAACAATGACCCATGCTTACAGACATGTAGTAGGGCCTGTAACCTCAAGTGGGTGTATTGTAGTATAGCCCATTGGCCAGGGGCAGCAAAATTGGGAGGTTCAACAATGACCCATGCTTACGACTGTATGGGCCTGTAACCCTCAAGTGGGTGTATTGTAGAAGCCCTTTGGCCAGGGCAGACAAAAATTGGAGGTTCAACAATGACCATGCTACACTGTATAGGCCTGTAACCCTCAAGTGGGTGATTGTAGTATAGCCCTTGGCCAGGAGACAAAAATTGGAGTTCAACAATGACATGCTTACGACATGTATAGGGCCGTAACCCATCAAGTGGGTGTATTTGTATTACTTTGGAGGGAGAAAAATTGGGAGTCAACAATGACCCATGTACAGAAGTAGTAGGCCTGAATCAAGTGGGTGTATTGTAGTATGCCTTTGGCCGGGCAGACAAAATTGGGAGGTTCACAATGACCCATGTACAGACATGTAGTAGGCCTGTAACCAATGGGTGTATTGTAGTATAGCCCTTTGGCCAGGGCAGCAAAAATTGGGAGGTTCAACAATGACCCATGCTTACAGACATGTAGTAGGGCCTGTAACCCTCAAGTGGGTGTATTGTAGTATAGCCCTTTGGCCAGGAGACAAAAATTGGGAGGTTAACAATGACCCATGCTTACAGACATGTAGTAGGGCCTGTAACCCTCAAGTGGGTGTATTTAGTATAGCCCTTTGGCAGGGCAGCAAAAATTGGGAGGTTCAACAATGACCCATGCTTACAGACATGTAGTAGGGCCTGTAACCCTCAAGTGGGTGTATTGTAGTATAGCCCTTTGGCCAGGGCAGACAAAAATTGGGAGGTTCAACAATGACCCATGCTTACAGACACGTAGTAGGGCCTGTATCCCTCAAGTGGGTGTATTGTAGTATAGCACTTTGCCAGGGCAGACAAAAATTGGGAGGTTCAACAATGACCCATGCTTACAGACATGTAGTAGGGCCTGTAACCCTCAAGTGGGTGTATTGTAGTATAGCCCTTTGGCCAGGGCAGACAAAAATTGGGAGGTTCAACAATGACCCATGCTTACAGACATGTAGTAGGGCCTGTAACCCTCAAGTGGGTGTATTGTAGTATAGCCCTTTGGCCAGGGCAGACAAAAATTGGGAGGTTCAACAATGACCCATGCTTACAGACATGTAGTAGGGCCTGAAACCCTCAAGTGGGTGTATTGTAGTATAGCCTTTGGCCAGGGCAGACAAAAATTGGGAGGTTCAACAATGACCCATGCTTACAGACATGTAGTAGGGCCTGTAACCCTCAAGTGGGTGTATTGTAGTACAGCCCTTTGGCCAGGGCAGACAAAAATTGGGAGGTTCAACAATGACCCATGCTTACAGACATGTAGTAGGGCCTGTAACCCTCAAGTGGGTGTATTTAGTATAGCCCTTTGGCAGGGCAGACAAAATTGGGAGGTTCAACAATGACCCATGCTTACAGACTGTAGTAGGGCCTGTAACCCTCAAGTGGGTGTATTGTAGTATAGCCCTTTGGCCAGGGCAGACAAAAATTGGAGGTTCAACAATGACCCATGCTTACAGACATGTAGTAGGGCCTGTAACCCTCAAGTGGGTGTATTGTAGTATAGCCCTTTGGCCAGGGCAGACAAAAATTGGGAGGTTCAACAATGACCCATGCTTACAGACATGTAGTAGGGCCTGTAACCCTCAAGTGGGTGTATTGTAGTATAGCCCTTTGAGGCCTGTACCTCAGTGGTATTTATATACCCTTTGGGGAACAAAATGGGGTTCACAATGACCCTGCTACAGACATGAAGGCCTGTAACCCATGGTGTTTGTAATAGCCTTGCCAGGCAACAAAAATTGGAGGTTCACATGACCCAGCTTCAAATGAGTAGGCCTGTAACCCCAAGTGGGTGTATTTAGTATAGCCCTTTGGGGGCAGCAAAAATTGGGAGGTTCAACAATGACCCATGCTACAGACAGATAGGGCCTGTAACCCCAAGTGGTGTATTGTAGTATAGCCTTTGCCAGGGCAGACAAAAATTGGAGGTCAACAATGACCCATGCTTACAGACATGTATAGGCCTTAACCCCAAGTGGTGTATTAGTATAGCCCTTTGGAGGGCAGCAAAAATTGGAGTTCAACAATGACCCATCTTACAGACTGAGTAGGCCTGTAACCCTCAAGTGGTGTATTGAGTATAGCCCTTTGCCGGCAGACAAAAATTGGAGGTTCAACAATGACCCATGCTTACAGACATTTAGGCCTGTAACCCTCAAGTGGGGTATTGTAGTATACCCTTGGCCAGGGCAGACAAAAATTGGAGGTTCAACAATGACCCATGCTACAGACAGTAGTAGGCCTGTAACCCTCAAGTGGTGTATTGTAGTATAGCCCTTGGCCAGGGCAGACAAAAATTGGGAGGTTCAACATGACCCATGCTTACAGACAGAGTAGGCCTGTAACCCTCAAGTGGTGTATTTAGTATAGCCTTGGCCAGCAGACAAAAATTGGGAGTTCAACAATGACCATGCTTACAGACTGTAGTAGGGCCTGTAACCCTCAGTGGTGTATTGTAGTATAGCCTTGGCCAGGCAACAAAAATGGGAGTTCAACAATGACCCATGCTTACAGACATATAGGGCCTGTAACCCTCAAGTGGGTGTATGTAGTATACCCTTTGGCCAGGCAGACAAAAATGGGAGTTCACAATGACCCATGCTACAGACAGTAGTAGGGCCTGTACCCTCAGTGGATTGTAGTATACCCTTTGCCAGGCAGACAAAATTGGAGGTTCAACAATGACCCATGCTTACAGACATGTAGTAGGCCTGTAACCTCAAGTGGGTGTATTGTAGTATAGCCTTGGCCAGGCAACAAAAATTGGAGGTCAACAATGACCCATGCTTACAGACATTAGTAGGCCGTAACCCTCAAGGGTGTATTTATATACCCTTTGGAGGGCAGCAAAATTGGAGGTTCAACAATGACCCATGCTTACAGACTGTAGTAGGGCCTGTAACCCTCAATGGGTGTATTGTATAACCCTTTGGCCAGGCAGACAAAAATTGGGAGTTCAACAATGACCCATGCTTACAGACATGTAGTAGGCCTGTAACCCTCATGGTGTATTGTAGTAAGCCCTTTGGCCGGCAACAAAAATTGGAGTTCAACAATGACCCATGCTACAGACATGAGTAGGCTGTAACCTCAATGGTGTATTGTATATAGCCCTTTGCCAGGGAGACAAAAATTGAGGTTCAACAAGACCCATGCTTACAGACATGAGTAGGGCCTGTAACCCCAAGTGGGGTATTGTAGTATAGCCTTTGGCAGGGCAGACAAATTGGGAGGTTCACAATACCCATCTTACGACATGTAGTAGGGCCTGTAACCCTCAATGGGTGTATTGTAGTATACCCTTTGGCCAGGGCAGACAAAAATTGGGAGGTTCAACAAGACCATGCTACAGACATGTAGTAGGGCCTGTAACCCTCAAGTGGGTGATTGTAGTATAGCCCTTTGCCAGGGCAACAAAAATTGGGAGGTTCAACAATGACCCATGCTTACAGACATGATAGGGCTTAACCCTCAAGTGGTGTATTGTATATAGCCCTTTGGCCAGGGCAACAAAAATTGGGGTTCAACAAGACCCATGCTTACAGACATGTATAGGGCCTGTAACCCTCAAGTGGTGTATTGTATATAGCCTTGCCAGGCAGACAAATTGGGAGTTCAACAATGACCCATGCTTACAGACAGTAGTAGGGCCTGTACCCCAAGGGGTATTGAGTAGCCCTTTGGCAGGCAGACAAAAATTGGGAGGTTCAACAATGACCCAGCTTACAGACATAGTAGGGCCTGTACCCTCAAGTGGTGTATTGTAGTATAGCCCTTTGCCAGGGCAGACAAAAATTGGGAGGTTCAACAATGACCCATGCTACAGACATGTAGTAGGCCTGTAACCCTCAAGGGGTGTATTGTAGTATAGCCCTTTGCCAGGCAGACAAAAATTGAGAGGTTCAACAATGACCCATGCTTACAGACATGTAGTAGGGCCTGTAACCCTCAAGTGGGTGTATTGTAGTATAGCCCTTTGGCCAGGGCAGACAAAAATTGGGAGGTTCAACAATGACCCATGCTTACAGACATGTAGTAGGGCCTGTAACCCTCAAGTGGGTGTATTTTAGTATAGCCCTTTGGTGAGGGCAGCCAAAAATTGGGAGGTTCAACAATGACCCATGCTTACAGACTTGTAGTAGGGCCTGTAACCCTCAAGTGGGTGTATTGTAGTATAGCCCTTTGGCCAGGGCAGACAAAAATTGGGAGGTTCAACAATGACCCATGCTTACAGACATGTAGTAGGGCCTGTAACCCTCAAGTGGGTGTATTGTAGTATAGCCCTTTGGCCAGGGCAGACAAAAATTGGGAGGTTCAACAATGACCCATGCTTACAGACATGTAGTAGGGCCTGTAACCCTCAAGTGGGTGTATTGTAGTAAAGCCCTTTGGCCAGGGCAGACAAAAATTGGGAGGTTCAACAATGACCCATGCTTACAGACATGTAGTAGGGCCTGTAACCCTCAAGTGGGTGTATTGTAGTATAGCCCTTTGGCCAGGGCAGACAAAAATTGGGAGGTTCAACAATGACCCATGCTTACAGACATGTAGTAGGGCCTGTAACCCTCAAGTGGGTGTATTGTAGTATAGCCCTTTGGCCAGGGCAGACAAAAATTGGGAGGTTCAACAATGACCCATGCTTACAGACATGTAGTAGGGCCTGTAACCCTCAAGTGGGTGTATTGTAGTATAGCCCTTTGGCCAGGGCAGACAAAAATTGGGAGGTTCAACAATGACCCATGCTTACAGACATGCAGTAGGGCCTGTAACCCTCAAGTGGGTGTATTGTAGTATAGCCCTTTGGCCAGGGCAGACAAAAATTGGGAGGTTCAACAATGACCCATGCTTACAGACATGTAGTAGGGCCTGTAACCCTCAAGTGGGTGTATTGTAGTATAGCCCTTTGGCCAGGGCAGACATAAATTGGGAGGTTCAACAATGACCCATGCTTACAGACATGTAGTAGGGCCTGTAACCCTCAAGTGGGTGTACTGTAGTATAGCCCTTTGGCCAGGGCAGACAAAATTTGGGAGGTTCAACAATGACCCATGCTTACAGACATGTAGTAGGGCCTGTAACCCTCAAGTGGGTGTATTGTAGTATAGCCCTTTGGCCAGGGCAGACAAAAATTGGGAGGTTCAACAATGACCCATGCTTACAGACATGTAGTAGGGCCTGTAACCCTCAAGTGGGTGTATTGTAGTATAGCCCATTGGCCAGGGCAGACAAAAATTGGGAGGTTCAACAATGACCCATGCTTACAGACATGTAGTGGGGCCTGTAACCCTCAAGTGGGTGTATTGTAGTATAGCCCTTTGGCCAGGGCAGACAAAAATTGGGAGGTTCAACAATGACCCATGCTTACAGACATGTAGTAGGGCCTGTAACCCTCAAGTGGGTGTATTGTAGTATAACCCTTTGGCCAGGGCAGACAAAAATTGGGAGGTTCAACAATGACCCATGCTTACAGACATGTAGTGGGGCCTGTAACCCTCAAGTGGGTGTATTGTAGTATAGCCCTTTGGCCAGGGCAGACAAAAATTGGGAGGTTCAACAATGACCCATGCTTACAGACATGTAGTAGGGCCTGTAACCCTCAAGTGGGTGTATTGTAGTATAGCCCTTTGGCCAGGGCAGACAAAAATTGGGAGGTTCAACAATGACCCATGCTTACAGACATGTAGTAGGGCCTGTAACCCTCAAGTGGGTGTATTGTAGTATAGCCCTTTGGCCACGGCAGACAAAAATTGGGAGGTTCAACAATGACCCATGCTTACAGACATGTAGTAGGGCCTGTAACCCTCAAGTGGGTGTATTGTAGTATAGCCCTTTGGCCAGGGCAGACAAAAATTGGGAGGTTCAACAATGACCCATGCTTACAGACATGTAGTAGGGCCTGTAACCCTCAAGTGGGTGTATTTTAGTATAGCCCTTTGGTGAGGGCAGCCAAAAATTGGGAGGTTCAACAATGACCCATGCTTACAGACTTGTAGTAGGGCCTGTAACCCTCAAGTGGGTGTATTTTAGAATAGCCCTTTGGTCAGGGCAGCCAAAAATTGGGAGGCTCCTCTTTGTCCCTGGATAGAGACGTGCTGGAGGGCCTCAAAACATTTTTCACATAGAAAAGATGCGGGTATCCTGTCTTTGTAATGCCCATTCAAAAATAATGGGCATAAAAATTTACCACTGTGGGTATACCTGAAACTACAGCTAAACTATTGTGACGGTCATCATGGTGCCACATGAGGGGAAGGAGGAGCAGTTTAGCGATTAGCCAAGGAATAGGAAGACAACGTGGTGGATGATCCAGTAGCTTACCCAACCTGGCAGGAGTATATGCAGAGCGAGGACAGCAGTGCACAGGGGGAGGGAGGCATAGCATCCCAACAGGCAGTACGAAGCAGGGTCGGGTACGCAGGCATAAGGCAGGCAACCGTTCCCCGGAACAACAACACGACACAAGGTGCCTGTGCAAATGTTAGGTCTTCCCGAGTTTGGCAGTATTTTCAGTTGGCTCCAGATGACTCTAAAAAGGCCATTTGCAACACCTGCCATGCCAGCATCAGCAGGGGTACGAAAAGTAGCAGCCTGCCCACCACTAGCATGATCATGCACATGTCAGCCAAGCACACGACTTTGTGGAAACTACAACAGAGTCGAGAAGCGGTGCTTGCTGATGTCACTGCTACGTCTTTGCCTGTTGTGCGTGCGAGCCAATCCCCTGTCCATGCTGGCCGCGAACAAGCCTCCGTCCCTGCACCTGAAGTTGCCCACGTCCAAATTACACCACCATCAAGCACGTCCTTTTCCCAGCGCAGTGTTCAATTATCCATTCAGCAAACATTTGAACGCAGGCGCAAATACGCTGCCAACGCCCCACATGCCACAGTCCTGAATGATCACATTTCACAACTCATTGCGCTACAAATGTTGCCTTTCCGGCAGGTGTAGACGGAAGCATTCCGCGACCTGATGCCGGCTGCTGTCCCACGTTACTCGGTCCCCAGCCGCCACTATTTCTCCAGATGTGCCGTCCCCGCATTGCATAACCACGTGTCCAACAGCATCACACGTGCCCTGAACAACGCTGTTTCAGCCAAAGTCCACCTAATAATAATAATAATAATAATAATAATACTACAGCTTTATTTATATAGCGCCAACATATTACGCAGCGCTTTACAATGTAGGGTTAGAGTACAGAAAATATAATACAGTAAGTAATTACAGTACAGAACAAATACAGTAGAATAATTGGATACAAAACAATAGGCATAGAATCAATGTAAAAAAGAAAATACAAAAAATAAAGCAAGAAATGAAGGTGACCCTGCTCAAAAGAGCTTACAATCTACAACGGGATAGGGGTTGCACAAGGTACAGGGGCTTATTGCACGGATGGTCCAGGCATCTTGAGGAAATTGGGCATAGAACTAAGCTTACATGGATGGTCATTATACAGTCTGTGTAGACCTTTTTGGTTTGGTGGAGTTTGTAGAAGAGTAATGTCCAGAGGGATAGCCCACTATCTACAGTACAAAGGACTTCTATTAGGGAGTATGATAGGCCGCGTTAAAAAGATGCTTTTTTAGGGATCGTCTGAAGCCATGCAAGTTGTGGATAGTCCTGATTTCTTTTGGTAAAGCATTCCAGAGGTTTGGTGCAGCTCTGGAGAAGTCTTGGAGCCGGTACTGGGAGGATCGGATTATTACCGATGTCAGTCGAAGGTCATTTGAGGAACGTAGAGCGCGAGTGGGGTGATAGAGATGAGGGAGGAGAGGTAGGGGGGTGCTGCACTGTGAATAGCTTTGTGGGTGATAAGAAGCAATTTGAATTGGATGCTGTAGTATACGGGCAGCCAGTGCAATGACTGGCACAGAGCAGAGGCATCTGAGTAACGATTGGCCAGATGGGTGATCCTGGCTGCTGCATTAAGGATGGACGGGAGAGGAGAAACTGTGGTGAGGGGGAGGCCGCTTAATAGAGAATTGCAATAGTCAAGGCGGTAATGGATTAGGGCCACGGTGAGGGTTTTTGTTGTTTACAGGGTGAGAAAAGGACGGACTCTGGAGATATTCTTCAAGTGTAAGTGACATGAGGGGACGAGACATTGTGTGTGGGAGGAGGAGAGATCGGTGTCAAACATAACACCCAGACAATGAGCCTGCTGCCTAGGCATTATCGTGGTGCCACAAACTGAGAGAGAGATGTCCGATTTAGGGAGGTTAGTGGATGGGTGGAGCAGAAGAAGTTCAGTTTTGGGAAGGTTTAGTTTCAAATAGAGAGTGGACATGATATTGGAAACTGGAGGTAGACAGTCATTGCTGTTCTTTAATACCGCAGGGGTAAGGTCAGGGGCTGAAGTGTATAACCACAGACACGTGGACAAGTGCTTGTGGGCAAGGCCGCTACATCTCCTTGACAAAACACTGGGTTAATATTGTGGAGGCTCTGACACAGTCTGATCGATGGACGGAACACGTCCTTCCCACACCAAGGATAGCAGGCCCTACTTCTGTCAGGGTTTCACCGACACTCTACAGCTCCAGAATGTCATGCTCTTCAGCGTCCTCCTCCTCCTCCTGCTCATCCTCATCCACTGTACCCTCCACACCAGTCCCAAGCTGGAAGCACTGCAGCACTGCCTCTGCGAAGCGTCAACAGGCTGTGCTGAAGCTAGTCTGCATAGGTGACAAACCCCACAATGCAGAAGAGGTGTGGACAGCTCTGAAACAGCAGGCAGATCACTGGCTCACACCTCTGAACCTAAAGCCAGGAAAGGTCGTGTGTGACAATGGACGGAACTTGGTGGCAGCTTTGAGGCGAGGCCAGCTGACGCATGTTCCACGTGCTCAACCTGGTGTTTCAGAGGTTTCTAAAGTCATACCCAGAGCTGTCTGAACTGCTGGTAAAAGTTCGCCGTCTGTCTGCACATTTTCGCAAGTCATTTTCGCAAGTCACCTGCTGCTTCAGCCGACCTTTGCGGATTTCAGCGCCGTTAGCGTCTTACGGCCCACAGACTGGTGTGTGATGTCCCCACGCGTTGGAATTCAACTCTGCACATGTTGGTCAGGATATGTGAGCAGAAGAGGGCAGTTGTTGACTACCTGCATCACCTAAGCCGTCGGGAAAATGGTTCAAACTCCACACATAACACCTGAGGAGTGGAGATGGATGTCGGACCTATGTACCGTCCTCCAAAACTTTTAGGACTCCACCCAGATGGTGAGCTGCGATGACGCCATTATTAGCGTCACCATACCACTACTCTGCCTTCTAAAACGGTCTCTGCTGAAAAACAAAGAGGATGCATTGCAGGCCGAGCGCGATGACTTGGAGCAAGAAACAGTAGTGGGTGTGGGTGAAAACACAGAGTCCAGCCTCATCTCATCACAACGTGCAGTGGAGGACTATGACGGGGAGGAGGAGTATAAAGACATGGAGCAACTCTCTGGCCAAATTGAGGATATGACATGCACACCAGTGATACCCTCGATTCAGTGTGGCTGGGCAGAGGACAGGGGAGATGAGGAGGAGGAGGAGGAGGAGGACAGCATGTTCAGTCATCGTGTAGGTCTGGATACTAAAGTGATGGGTGTTAAGAGTCTGGCGCACATGGCTGACTTTATGGTAAGCTGCCTGCCTCGTGACCCTCGCGTTCAGAACATCTTGGCCGACAATCAGTACTGGTTGGCAACACTGTTAGACCCACGGTACAATGAGAAATTAATGTCTGTCATTCCTGAGGCGGAGAGGTCAGCCAAAACGCAGTAGTTCCAGAAGGCCATAGTCACGGAAGTAGGCTAATCATTCCCCTCACAAAACGCTAGCGGCATAGGTGAGGAATCAGTGGACAACCAAGGCGTTCGGCCGAGAGGCGCACAAGTCCAATCCGCCAAAGGTAGGGGAACAGTCTTTACGAGGTGGGACAGTTTTCTTAGCCCCTCACGTACCACAGCCCCTGAGGTGCGGGGTAGTGCCACAAGAAATGCTAAGTTTGGTCAGATGCTGAAGGAGTACCTTGCTGATCGAACAACTGTACTGCGAGATTCCTCTGTGCCTTACAATTATTGGGTCTCCAAGCTGGACACGTGGCATGAATTGGCTCTCTACGCCTTGGAAGTCCTGGCCTGCACTGCCGCTAGCATTTTGTCACAGCGTGTTTTCAGAGCTGCAGGTGGAATCATTACTGATAAACGCAACCGCCTGTCAACTGAAAATGCTGACAGGCTGACTGAGATCAAGATGAACAAGGGTTGGATTGGGCCAGACTTCACCACACCACCAACAAATGACAACTGAATTTAAATTTTGTAATGGGAATTTGCCATGTACCTCCACTGACCCATGGGTACATACTTCTGGACTTCCGAGTGTCCAAGTGTGGGATCAGTAATGTCCGTGGACGTGCACTCAGCCAGTTGGTAGGAAGGAGGATCAGGTTGGGAAATGTGCGGTGCAGTATCACGGCTACTGACAATTGACCGTGTGGAAGACAGGGTGTTTGTGGAGGTGCCAATCAGACTTGAAGCATTATCCGCTATCCAAGTAACAAGCTGTTGACACTAGTGTTGGTTCAAGAGCGTAGTACTGCAGCGGGCCCCAACAATTTGGGACAGGACGTGTGAGCGAGTAGATGTGCCACTTTATTGTTGCGAAATTAGTGCTTGCACACGACCTCGGCCTCTGCCTGCACCACCATCACGTTCACCTCCTTGTTCCTTGCCAACGCCCTTGCGCATTTTGCTTGTATACTGCGACAACAGTCACAGGAGAGGATTTTAGTCCCTAACCTGTATCAAGGTATGACGTACACCAGTCTGGTGACTGTTCAGATCACAAGAGATTAGGATTTTAGTTCCCTAACCTGTATCAAGGTAATCAAGGTATGACGTACAACAGTCTGGTGACTTGAATGGTTTTAGGAGAGGATTTTATTCCCTAACCTGTATCAAGGTATGACGTACAACAGTCTGGTGACTTGAATGGTTTTAGGAGAGGATTTTAGTTCCCTAACCTGTATAAACGTATGACGTACAACAGTGTGGTGACTGTTGAGATGCCAAGAGTTAGGATTTTAGTTCCCTAACCTGAATAAAGGTATGACTTACAACAGTGTGGTGACTGTTGAGATGACAAGAGTTAGGATTTTAGTTCCCTAACCTGAATAAAGGTATGACTTACAACAGTGTGGTGACTGTTGAGATGACAAGAGTTAGGATTTTAGTTCCCTATCCTGAATAAAGGTATGACGTACAACAGTGTGGTGACTGTTGAGATGCCAAGAGTTAGGATTTAGTTCCCTAACCTAAAATAAAGGTATGACTTACAACAGGGTGGTGACTGTTGAGATGCAAGAGTTAGGATTTTAGTTCCCTAACCTGAATAAAGGTATACTACACCTGTCTGGTGACTGTAATGGTTTTCAAGAGAGGATTTTAGCCCCCCTAACCTGTATTAAGGTAGTACGTACACCTGTCGGTGACTGTAATGGTTCCAAGAGAGGATTTTAGTCCCTAACCTGAATAAAGGTAGTACGTACACCTGTCTGGTGACTGTAATGTTTGAAGAGAGGATTTTATTCCCTAACCTGTATTAAGGTAGTACGTACACCTGTCTGGTGACTGTATTGGTTTCAAGATAGGATTTTAGTCCCTAACCTGTATAAAGGGTATACGTACACCTGTCTGGTGACTGTTGAGATGACAAGAGTTAGGATTTTAGTTCCCTAACCTGTAAAAAGGGGTATGACGTACACCTGTCTGGTGACTGTTGAGATGACAAGAGTTAGGTTTTTAGTTCCCTAACCTGTATAAAGGGTATGACGTACACGTGTCTGGTGACTGTTGAGATGACAAGAGTTAGGATTTTAGTTCCCTAACCTGTATAAACGTATGACGTACAACAGTGTGGTGACTGTTGAGATGCCAAGAGTTAGGATTTTAGTTCCCTAACCTGAATAAAGGTATGACTTACAACAGTGTGGTGACTGTTGAGATGACAAGAGTTAGGATTTTAGTTCCCTAACCTGTATAAAGGTATGTACGTACAACTGTCTGGTGACTGTAATGGTTTCAAGAGAGGATTTTAGTCCCTAACCTGTATAAAGTAGTACGTACACAGTCTGGTGACTGTTAATGACAAGAGTTAGGATTTTAGTTCCCTAACCTGTATAAAGGTATGACGTACACCTGTCTGGTGACTGTTTTGAGATGACAAGAGTTAGGATTTTAGTTCCCTAACCTGTATAAACGTATGACGTACACAGTGTGGTGACTGTTGAGATGACAAGAGTTAGGATTTTAGTTCCCTAACCTGTAAAAGGTATGACGTACACCGTCTGGTGACTGTTGAGATGACAAGAGTTAGGATTTTAGTTCCCTAACCTGATAAAGGTATGACGTACACCTGTCTGGTGACTGTTGAGATGACAAGAGTTAGGATTTTAGTTCCCTAACCTGTATAAACGTATGACGTACACCAGTGTGGTGACTGTTGAGATGACAAGAGTTAGGATTTTAGTTCCCTAACCTGAATAAAGGTATGACTTACAACAGTGTGGTGACTGTTGAGATGACAAGAGTTAGGATTTTAGTTCCCTAACCTGAATAAAGGTGTACTACACTGTGGTGACTGTAATGGATGCAAGAGAGGATTTTAGTCCCTAACCTGTATAATAAACACGTGGTATTAATTTGAAATTTTATCCTAACCTGATAAAGGTGACGTACACGTCTGGTGACTGTGATGACAAAGAGATTTAGTTCCTAACCTGTAAAGGTAGACGTACACCTGCTGGTGACTTGAAAGAGTTAGGATTATCCCTAACCGTAAATATGAGTACACCTGTCTGGTGACTGTTGAGATGACAAAGTTAGGATTTTAGTTCCCTAACCTGATAAAGTATGACGTACACGTTGGTGACTGTTGAGATGAAAGAGTTAGGATTTTAGTTCCTAACCTTATAAAGTATGACTACAACAGTGTGGTGACTGTTGAGATGCCAAGAGTTAGGATTTTAGTTCCCTAACCTAATAAAGGTATACTACACGTTGGTGACTGTTGGTCAGAGAGATTTTAGTCCCTAACCTGATAAGGTTACGTACACCTGTTGTGACTGTAATGTTAAAGAGGATTTAGTCCTAACCTGTATTAAGAGACGTACACCTGTCTGGTGACTGTTTTGAAGAGAGATTTTAGTCCCTAACCTGTATAAGGTATACGTACACCTGTCGGTGACTGTTAGATGACAAGAGTTAGATTTTAGTTCCTAACCGAAAAGTATGAGACAACGTTGGTGACTGTTGAGATGCAAGAGTTAGGATTTTAGTTCCCTAACCTGAATAAAGTATGACTACAACAGTGGGTGACTGTTGAGATGACAAGAGTTAGGATTTTAGTTCCCTAACCTGAATAAAGGTAGACTACAACTGTGGTGACTGTTGGTCAAAGAGATTTTAGTTCCCAACCTGATAAGGTAGTACTACACCTGTCTGGTGACTGTAAGGTTTAAGAGAGGATTTTAGTCCCTAACCTGTATTAAGGTAGTACGTACACCTGTCGGTGACTGTTTTTGAAGAGGGATTTTATCCTAACCTGTATAAAGGGTATGACGTACACTGTCTGGTGACTGTTAGATGACAAGGTTAGATTTTAGTTCCCTAACCTGTAGAAAGGTATGACGTACACCTTTGTAGGACTGTTGAGATGGACAAGAGTTAGGATTTTAGTTCCCTAACCTTATAAAGGGTATGACGTACACCTGTCTGGTGACTGTTGAGATGACAAGAGTTAGGATTTTAGTTCCCTAACCTGAATAAACACGTATAGCGTAACAGTGGTGACTGTTGAGATCCAAAGTTAGGATTTAGTTCCCTAACCTGAATAAAGGTATGACTTTACAACAGTGTGGTGACTGTTGAGATGCCAAGAGTTAGGATTTTAGTTCCCTAACCTGAATAAAGGTAGTACTTACAACCTGTGTGGTGACTGTTAGATGACAAGAGTTAGGATTTTAGTTCCCTAACCTGTATAAAGCGTATACGTACACCTGTCGGTGACTGTTAGGTTGACAAGAGTTAGGATTTTAGTCCCTAACCTGTATTAAGGTATGACGTACACCTGTCTGGTGACTGTTTTGAGACAAGAGTTAGGATTTTAGTTCCCTAACCTGTATAAAGGTATGACGTACACCTGTCTGGTGACTGTTGAGATGACAAGAGTTAGGATTTTAGTTTCCCTAACCTGTATAAAGTATGACGTACAACCAGTCGGGTGACTGTTGAGATGACAAGATGTAGGATTTTAGTTCCCTAACCTGATAAAGTATGACACACAGTGTGGTGACTGTTTGAGATGCAAAGTTAGGATTATATTCCCTAACCTGAATAAAGGTATGACTACAACTTGTGGTGACTGTTGAGATGACAAAGTTAGGATTTTAGTCCCTAACCTGTATTAACGATGACTCAACTGTGTGACTGTTGAGATCAAGAGTTAGGATTTATCCTTTAGC
>JARQOC010003437.1:0-16466 GCA_033576535.1 Allobates femoralis | reverse complement strand
CAGGAGCGTAGAGAAAATAGGGGAGGACAGAAAAAATAAGAGGAGTAGGGGATGGGGACAAAAGAGTAGGAAAATAGTGGATGGAAAAGAGGAATACAGAAGATGTAGAGTGCGGAAGAAGAGTAGAGAAATGGGGTGGAAAAGGAACACAGAGGTGTGAGATGATGGACAGAGGGGGTGAGGGGGCAGATGCGAACAGAAGACAGACGTGGAAAAAAGAGGAGGAGAGGTAAAGGACGAAATAAGATGATAGGGGGATGGCAGAAGAGGGTAATATGTGGAAGGGGCGTAACCCCAAATAGGTGCGGGGTTTGTGATCGCCCGGGGCCCTGCAGTAGGGGGGCCCCCAAAAGTCCTTTTGGGCCCCATAGAAAAGACTAATATTATTAAAAGATTTGCAATAATTGGGGGGCCCCTTTGGGGAGCTTTGCATCGGGGCCCTGATTTGAATTAGCCCTGATGATGCAAAAAGGACGGACGGTGACGTAAGAAGATGGATGGTGAAGTGACGGAAAGAAAATGAAAGAGGTAGACTATAAGGGAGAGGAAAAAGATGATGAAAGTGGGGGAAAAGTGTTTTTTGGGGTCTGTATACCATATCATCCATATTCCCTTTTGTCGTCCTTTCCTTTTTTGGTCTTTAATGAATAGCAGGGTGGCTTTTTTAAAAACGAGTCGGAGGTACCGAGCTGGATGACGTATATTAAATGTGGAACGGCGGGGAAGGAGGTGGTGGACGGAACGATTTCTACAAGGCATAGGGAAATCTTTCTTTAAATAGGATGAGTGGTATTGTGGTCGGAAAATATTAGAACATTTAGATTGTCTAAAAGGTTGACTATTTACCCAGGTTTTTATCCTTTTTTTTGACTGTTTGTGATGAAGGATATATAGGAAATTTAAAAGTCAATGGGTTTTTTTTTTCCATTGACGGGGGTTTATGATTATCCCTTTTTTCCAAGAAAATGATGTCCCAAGAAAAAGGGATGTTAGTGTCTGTGGGTTTTTTCTCGCTTTTCCCCTAGGAACTTGTAAAGGAGAAAAAAATGGTGTGTGAAAATAGTTCATTGAGCCTGGAATGGGATTTTGTTTACCCCTTTGCCCTTTTTTGGTGAGATCTGAATTTTTGTACCCCCCGGGCTGGGGAATGGCCCTCCCCCTAATCGCTGTCAGAGCCTGTAACTTTGGATGTGGATCTCCGTGGCGAGCGGGAAAGGGGTTTCTTTAAAGGAAGAAAACAATTTGTCGGTTTAAAAAATGGGGTTGGGGGGGGGGGGCTTTAGGCTGTATAAGCGCCCCCCGATAGGCTGGAGCGTGGGCCCCGCTGAAAACCCCTTACCCCAATAGTTGGCCCCCGGCCTTTGCGATTTGTTTGACAAGGGTATTTCCTTTGTGAGGGGGAGGGGGGGCTGAGAAGGGTAGAACATCATAACCCCGACAACTGGGATGGGATAAAAGGGCGGGGGGCGATCCCAGCCCCCTTTTTCAGGTAAAAGGGTTTCTCTGCAATTGTTCAGCGGGTGGAGCACCCCCAGGCCCCCACAGCACCTCAAATTATGCCCCTCTCCCCGGGGTTTTATTAATGTTGCATATTAAAATCATTCCCAAAGTCTTGGAACCCAAAGGGGGTAAAACGGAAGTCACGGGAGGTGGGGGGGCCCGGGGGGGGGGACGGGGGACAAAGGAAAACGGAGCCCATGTGGGAAACCCCTGTGCCACCCAGAGAGGGAAAAAAAAGGGGAAAAGAGCTCCCAAAAAGGATATCGGGGGTTACGAAAAGATCCTGTGAAGGGGAAAAGAAAAGCAAATATGTTTTGCTATCACATTACTGGAAGGATGTGGAAGGGGACTACAAACTATTTTCCTGTTATAGATTAAGGAAGAGGGGGATGTAGGGCAGGAGGGTCCCAAATTTTTATCCTGTTTTAGATTTTGGGGGAGGGACTGTAGGACGGAGCTACAATTATTACTTGTTTCGCATTACTGGAAGAGGGACTGTAGGACAGGGATACAATTTTTATCCCTGTTTTCAGCCATTACGGGGAGGGAGACTGTAGGACAGGAGAAAAAAATTTATTGTTATCGTTTGGGGGAGAGATGTAGGACAGGTGATCAATTATTACCCCCTGTTATCAGCCATTACTGGGGGAGGGGATGTAGGCAGGGACTACAATTTTTACCCCCTGTTATCACCCATTATGGGGGGGGTGACTGTAGAACGGGTTTGATAAAATTTTTCCCCCCCTGTTTCAGCCATTATGGAGAGGGAGACTTTGGACAAAGCTAAATCTATTACCCCCTGTTTCACCCTTACTGGGGGGAGGATGTGGGAAGGTGATAAAATTTTTTTTCCCCCTGTTATACCCTTTAAATTGGGGGAGGTGAGTAGGAAGGTGTACAATTTTACCCCCTTTTATCAGCTTTACTGGGGAGGGGAAAATGTAGGCGGTGAAAATTATTACCCCTGTTATACCCTTTATGGAGGGAGATTGGGAAGGTGATAAATTATTTTTGTTATCAGCCATTATGGGAGAGGAGATGTAGAACAGGGAACTAAATCTTTTACTCCCTGTTATAGCCTTAGGGGGGAGGTGACTGTGGGGGCGGTGACTAAATCTATTTTTCCCCTGTTTTTCAGATTACGGGGAGGGATGTAGGAAGGTGACTACAATTTTTACCCGTTATCGCATTATGGGGGGGAGATGTGGGACAGGTGACTGAAATCCATGACCCCCGGGTTTATTATTATTATTTTTATTTATTTTATATTTGTTATTTCCCAGGCACTTTACATGTAAAAGGGAGATAGGAAAAGAAAATAGTAAAATACAAGTAAAATAAATGTTGAAATTCGGTTACAGATAAAAAGGGGGGGGAAAAAAACCTGTCCCACAAAGGTAAGCTACGAGGGGGGGGTGGGGTAAGTGGGGGGGGGAAATTAGTTGAGGCGGGGTTGTGGTGGCCCGGGTCTTATTGGGGTGGTGTTGGGGGAACAGGGGGTTTGGGTTTTTTGAAGGCCCCAGGAGGAGAATATTGATGTTTTGGGGCAGTGAGTTCCGAGTTGGGTGAAGACGGGGGGAAATCCTGTATGCGGTTGGGGCAAAGAGGAGATGAGGGGGGGGTAGAGGGAAGCTCTGGGAGGATCGAGGTGGTGAGGGTAGGATCGGGGCCCAACCCAGGATGTATGGGGGGGACGGTTGGAATGTTTGTTTCGGGTTTAAGTTTTAAAAAAGGATTTGGGAAGAGGGAGCCAGTGAAGGGTTGGAGGGGGGGGAGACGGGGGAGTAGGGGGAGACAGATGGAAGGTGGGGGATTTCAAGATAGATTGGGAGGTGAAGGGGGTATTGGGGGGGGCCGGGAGCAGGAGGTTGCAGAAATGAGGTATCGCCATTACGGGGGAGGGGAGACTTGGAAGGGGGTAAATTATTACCCCTTTTATCGCCTTATGGGAGAGGAGAGTGGACAGGTGACGACTACAATTAAAGGTATTTAATTAGGTTCCCCCCGCGGTTCTGGGAGGGGGAGAAATGTAAGCGCAGACCGAAAAATATTTTGAAGGGGAGGCCCCGGTGTGCGCTTGATGGCAAGCCCGTGGCACCATTCCCCCCATATGTATCTGTGGCAGGCGGATGTTGTGCCAAAATCCCAGTTCGTCGGCACAAGAAATGAAATGTTGATTTCTTGGGGGAGAGATGGGTGATTTGTGAGAGGCATCCCCTGCCCCAAAGTTCACTGTGGGAGTGAATGGGTGCGCAGGTTTTGCGCAGTAAAAGCGAAAAAGCACTGTGCGCTCCCATTTTAAAGATAGGGATTGCGGTGTGCGCTTTAATTGCCCGGGGCCCCCCTCGCGAACCGCGGGGGGGAAGTAATGTAAAAAGCCCCCTTACTCCCTGTTATACCCATTACTGGGGAGAGGAGACTTGGACGGAGATACAATTTATTTTATTTTATTATTTTTTAAATTTGGGCCATTAGGTTATGGCTTTACATGAGGTGAGGGAGCAAAAAACAAGTACAAAATTAGCGACGGGCGTACGGAAAAGGAGGGGAGGGTGCCCAGGGGACAGTTATGAGGGGTGGGTTAGGATAAGTAGGATGGGGAATGTAGGTTATGGGGGTTGCCGGGTTATGGAAGGTTGTAGGCTTGACGAACAATGAGTTTCAGGTGAATTAAAGTATAGGGTGGAGAGTGTTGGTGTTCGGGTGGGATTTCCCAGAGTAAGGCAGTGCCCGGGAGAAGTCGGACTGGTTGTGGGGAAGAGGTGATGAGGGGGGGAGAGAGGGGAGTTTTGGGAGGAGGGGGGTGCGTGAGGGTAGGTATGGGAGACAGGTGGAGATTTGGGGGGGGGCCCAGGTGTGTAGGCTTTGTACGGGGTTAGTGTTTTCAGGAAGCGGGGACAAGGTGTGGCAGCCCGGCCACGGGTCCCAAAAAAAATACTGGGAGAGGAAGTTTTTCAAGTTTTTTTTTATTCCCCAAACAGTTTCACCCTACCTGGTCCCTTTCGGGTTAGTGTTTTGAATTGGGATCTTTGGAGAGGGGACCCGTGAAGGTTGGCAGAGGGGTAAGACAGGGGGGTTAGGGGAGGAAATGAGGTGGGCACGGGGATTTGAGGGGACTGGAGGGTGTGAGGGGTTATCCGGAAAATCGCATTTGGGGGAGGGCTGTGGAAGGTGTGAATTCTTTTATCCTGTTATAGCCTTTACGTGGGAGGGAGTAGGAAGGGATAAATTTTTTTTCCCTGTTATCAGCCTTAATGGGGAGGAGGGATGTGGAAGGTGATAAATCTATTTTATTTGTTTAATTATGGGGAGGAGATGTAGGACAGGTGATAAATTTTTTACTTCTTTTATCAGCCTTACTGGGGGAGGTGACTGTGGACGGTGAATACTATTTTACAGCCCTGATACCCCTTATACTTGGGTGGCGCATTTTCTTTTTGTTATTTTGCAGTGCTGATGGGATGCCCCATTTTCAGTGTGGGGTGGTTTGACTTAATTTTCTTTTAGACGTTTCCCTCCAGACCAAAGAGCGTGGTGTGGTCAGAATTTCAGAGCCCCTTCCCTCGGTACCCCCGGGGTGCCCGGATGAGGAGGGAAAAGGAAGAAGAAAAAAAGGGTGAGCAAGGGGCCCCCCCCGTGGGGCATAGGTGGGTCACCAGCGTAGCCCCCGTTCGGGGGGTTTGTTTTAAAAAAAGATAGAATTTTGTCAGATTAAACAGTTTTTACAAAAAAGTTAAGGGCGTTAAAGCTCCCAATTTCTTCCCTATGGGTGCGAAATGAGCGGGGTTTAACCACGGATTAAGTGCCGAGTTTAAAATATGGGTATTTCCAAGTGTCCGTGAGTGCGCTTCTGCATATGTGATGCGTTGGAAATTAGGCGAGATTTAACCTCTGGCATTAGTGCAGCGTTTGATGGTAGGTTTGTCCCCCTTGGGAAATAAATTGGGCAGTTAATGCCCCTTAATTTACGGTAAATGTGTTAATCTGCAATTTATTTTTTAAAAAAACCCCCCTGAACGGGGTAGCGCTGGTGTGACCTGCCTGGTTATTTTGAAGGTCTGGGGCAGATATTGGGGAAAGATGCAAAAGTGTCTATCCCCTTGAAAAAAAGGTGTAGGAGGACAGAGGCTGGTGTGTCCTTTGGTTGAAGGGTTTTTATTTGTCATTTTCTCTATTCCCCTCAGATGTTTTTGGGTGGATTGTTTCCCTTTGGGTCCAGTCTGATGGCCGATGGTGTGTATCTGAGGTTCAATCCCGCAAAACCCTGGTTTCAATGAGGACCCACCCCCGGGGAAAACCCTTGGGTGTGTTTTGCAATCGTCGTTCAGCATCTTCCCTTGCGAAAATGATGAAGGGGAGGCCCTAAAAGTCCCGGTGTGCGAGGTACTCGGTGGGGCCCCGGGCCCCACGAAGAGCGCCAGGCAGTCCCCCTAAGGCTCCTGGGCCCCTCTCCCCCCCTGCGGTGCCGACCCGGCCCTGTTGGGCCCCCAATCCCACCTTGGTATTGTGAAGAGAGAATTAAGATTTATTGCCTTGGCTGTGATTACTTTTCCCCCTTGAGTTGCGCAACCCTTCCCGGACCAAAAACAATGTGTGGATGAGGTATGTCTGAGGCGTGGGGGCAAAAAGGGGCTCTTATTTGGTTTATTTCGAGGTCGGGGTATATAGCTGCCTGAACCCGCGGGGGTCCCAAGCTGTGACCCCCTTCAAAAGAGCTTAAATTAAATTAAGTGAAAAGTATAAAAAAAAAAAACAAAAAACCCCCCAAAAATTTCAAAATATTAATTTGGAAATTTTTGGGGAAAAAAATAAATCTCAATTTTCGCCCTTTTTCCCCAGGTTCTTGTAATAGGAGTGTAAAATACGTAATAAATTTTATAAATATTAAAATAGACACAAAGTAAAATTTTTTTTATCACCTTATAGTAATTATTTATACAATATTAGAAAATTTTTGTATATTTACACAAAATATAAAATTTTTATAGTCCAGTGGCAAAAACCCTCGAACGAGCCCTTTATATTGAAAATTGTTCAAAAATTTTTGTGCTATGGCCCGGTTTCCCAGGTTTTTTACCTGAGTATTTGTACCCCCGTTTTATATTTTCCCCAAAAAAAAGAAAGAAATTTATTTTGTCAAATGATTTCTTGGAAAAATAATTAATTTATTTCCCTTTTTTTATTATTATGTTTAAGAAAAAAAAGAAAATTAAATAATCTTGTAGTTTTTAACATAGCCCATATTTTTTAAATAATAAAATTTTTTTTTTTTAAATCAGTATATACATTGTGGGATAGTGATTTAGAGTTTTTTTTTTTTAATATCCATGTAATGGAGGGGTTAAAAAATACATTTTTTTTTTTCTTTTTTCTTTTATGTTTTTAAATTTGGTTTAAGTGGTAATTTACCCTTTTTTTTCCCGCGGTTTAAAAAAAAAATAAATAAATAAAAAAGAAATATGTTGGTAATGAAAAAATCATTTTACCCAAGCGGCATTTATTTAAAAAGTGGAGAAATTGAGAAGTCGAAAAAGAAGAAAACAAGATTCCCCGTTTATCATCATATCATTTTAACATTTTCCGTCTGGATGATTTAAATTTTTTTGGGGAAAAGGTGAAAAAAAAAATAAGAAAAAATAAAAATCGTAATTAGAAAATATAAAAATATGGAAAAAATTTTTATAATATATATTATATATTGTGGTAATTTTTTTATTTTAATTTCATTTAAAATGAAAGTGAAAACAAAAGTAATTCATATATATAAATATATATATATATCAAAATTATTGATGTAATCTACATATTTTCATTTATTATCAAAATTTTTATTTTAAATTTTATAGTGGGGTTATTTTTTTCGGTTTTTTAAAAACCACAAAATTGTCTATGAAAAATAAGAATGTATGTATTTATCTGTAATATATTGTTCTCTATGTTTTTAGTTTTTTATATTTTTATATTATATAATTAAATTATATTTATTTTTTTTTATTATAATAATTATTTTATTTTATTTATATAAATCAGAAAAAAAATTATTATATTTAATGGAATATTTTTTTATCATTGGTTTATGTATCAAAATTTATTATACAATGTACATATTTTCTTTTTTATTATTTTTTTTATTTATAATTTATATATTGAGTTTATTTTTAGCTTTTTTTAATACATATATGTTTTCGCCCCCACACATAATATATCTATTAATTATAAATTTTTTGCTCCATTATGTTCCCCATGTTTTTTTGCAGTTTAAAATGATAAAAAGCTGAAAAAATGCTTTTTTTTTCCCAAAAAATAAATAAATAAATAAATATATATATTTTATATATTTTAAAATTTTTATATATACAACATATATGTGTGTGTATTTTTATATAATGGATATAAAAAAAATGATATTTTTTTTATTGTGTGTAAAAATTTATATATATTATATGTATCATAATTATATTTACAATGTAATTTTTCTTCTTTTTATTATTTTTTATTTATCTTTATATTTTTTATTTTTGAGTTTTTTTGAGTTTAGAAAAACTACGGTTAGCAGAAAAAGAACCCCCATATTAATGTTTTATTTATTTGAAATTATATAGTATATCTATGTTTTTTTAGTTTTTCTAATTTTTTAAATTTTAAAAATTTCTAAAAAGAAAAAAAGTTAGTTTAAAAATAATCCCCAATAAAAATAAAATATAAAAATATAATATATAATTAGTTTTTTTTTTTTTAAATTTTTAAAATTTATAATTAAATCTCATCTTTTTTTATCTATTATCTATCTATTTTTTATTATTTCTATTTCTATTATCTATTATTTTTCAACCCTGATTAATTGAAACATAGAAATCTAAAAAGCACATAATATGTTATTTATGATGTTAAAATCTTCTATTTATATTTATTTATTAAAGGTATGTAATTTAAATAAAAAAAACAAAAAAAAAAACCTTGATCTAATGAATAGGGGTTGTTGCGGGATTTTCGTTTATGGTATTATTACGTGTTGTAATAAAATGATTGAAATTTATAAAAACCTTTAATATTTTTTTTTTTATTAAAATGGAATAAATGAATAAAAATAAAATGTTTAAAAATAAAAACAAGAACATTATCCGGTATCAGTGTTCGGTTGTGATGGAATTCACAGAATTAATACGGTTTTAAATTTTATAAAAAGAAATAAAATAACTAAATTTTTCTTTGATTTGTTGTTTAAAAAGAAAAAAAATTTTGTTTTTTAAAAAAATATTTGTTAAAAAAAATGAAAAAAAAAAATAGAAATTAATTATTTATGTTTTTCGGAGAAAAGGGAATTTTTAATAAAAAAAAATTACAGCAATTTGAAAAAAGTTCCCCTTCATTTCTCCAATCGTTTACACCTTTGTCAGGGTTCGTCATTTTTGGTTAGTGTTTGATGAATGTTATAATTTTCTTGCCGATGAAAAAAAAAATAAAATAAAAAGTATAAATAGGGAAATTTTTAAAACAATGTGTGATCAGGTGGGGGTGTTTTTGTGGAGAATGATCCTTTTTTTTTGTTTTTCCCCCTATAATTGTCCAACAAAAAAAAGCCCTGTGGTTTGGAAACTTGTGAAAATCGTCAGTTTGGCTGGCGCTCCCCCCCGCGCCGCCGGTTGATACTTGACAATTGTTGTATTGGTACAATGGAAGTTTGTGCGTAACCTTGTTTGTTGACCTTTATTCATCAAAAATAGGATTTTGGGGGAGGATGGGGGACAATTTGGGGATTTCTTTTTTGTACAGTGCGGGTTTTGATTGTTATTGTTTTTGGGAAATGGAAAATTTTTAAATGGTTATTGACCCCCCTCAAGGGCGCCCGGTCCCCAATTAATGGAAATATCTTCGCCAAAAAGAATTTAAAAAAATTTCCGGGAAATCAGTTCTTTTTTTTCAGGCCCAAAGGCTCAAATTATAATAATCTTAACGAGATTTAATAAAAAGAAAATATCGTTTTTTAAAAATCTTATGAATAATTTTTTTTATATTCATTTTTGAATTTTAATCTATTAGTTTTCTATCAATTTAAATACCTATATTGTTGTAACTATTCCATATTAAGTATATTATCTATTCCTATCTATAGTCATCATTATCTATTTTCTATTTTATTATCTATTATCTATTATTTTTTTCATTTTCTATCTATCATCTATTATCTATTTAAAGAAAACAGCAATTCAGTCAAGCCCTTACGTGTTGAGTTATGATAACAAGTGAACGACGGCGATTTTTTTTTTTTAAGTTAGCCCTTTTTGGGCATCGGTGTCAGAACGTTTTGGGGTCAAAATTTCTTTTTATCTATTAAACTATTATCTATTATCTATTTTATTATTATCTTCTATTGGAGTTTTTTATTTGCCTATTAAATAGCTCTTTACCTTTTTCTATAAATTCTATTATGTCAGTTTCCCCGTCTAGTGTTATTATTATTATTATTATTATCTTTATTTGCAGTATGTTTATCTTGCATATCTAATGTCTATCTACCTTTTTTATAAATCTCTACTCATGTCAGTTTTTCCCCCTCTAGTGCTTATTACCCATCTTTATCTATTAAACTATTATCTTCTATTATTATTAATAATAAAAGAAAAAAGGCTGCAGCATTCAAATTTGTGTAATTCTGCCTTTATTGGCTTAGGTATAGATGCGACGTTTGGTCGTGTGCCTTCTTTAGCCCGGGGGAAGAAGGTATCATGACGAAAAGTCGCCCTTTAACGAAAGGCCATAAAGGAGAATTAAATTGAATTTGGGTGCTGCACCTTTTTTTTCATTTATTTTCTGGAAAAAGGTGGTGGTACCCCCTTAAGGGGTGATTAGACCCAAAATTTTTGTTTAGAAAGAAAAGTGTAATAACCCTTTTTTTTTGATTTTATCTATTATCTATTATCTATTTTTTTTTCCATTATTTGCTTAACTAGCTTATCTATATATTGTCCCGTTCATCTTGTATGTCTAACTGTTTTAATTTTTTATTCATCAATCTCTACTTATTTTTCCTCGGTTTATTTTTCTTTAAGTATTAAAAATTATTATTATATTATATATATATATATTTTTTATATATATGTATATATAAAATTTTTTGTATTCTTTTCTGTGATGTCTTATCACGTTGTCTTGATCTATCGACTCGCCATATCACCCCTTTCCCTGTTTTTTTCCGTCTGTTGCATTATATCATTTTTGTTTTATTGCATCACGATGAATTATGGGAGATTGAAAAAATGTGAACAAAAGCCCTGTCTCCCCCAGAAACTTGAACCCTTTGGAAAAATTTACGTCTTTATTAAAAGGGAGTAGCGATGAAAGTGTAGGGATGAGCGGGGGGTTTTCACGTATTGTCTGTGTGACGCTGCCCCTGAGGTCGGAGGTGACCGGCGGGTGAGCGAGGCGCGGGCGCTTTTCCCCTTGCGGAGGCCCCCGCTGTAAGCATTTTCGGCGTGAATAGAAACTTGTGTCAGGGGGGAGAAAGGCTTGTTGGTTTAAGCCTTCCGTATTCGGTCCGCACAGGGGGGCGCGCTGAAATGTTAAAAAAAGGTACAAAACACGATGAAAAGGGCAGAGAAACCGAAAACCCCGATCGCCCGACAACACCCCCCGCCCTTCAGGGAAATAATATGAGAAAAATTTTAACGTTCCCCTTTTCGCGGGCGGGAAAAAGGGACTGAAGCGCACGTTTTGCAAAAAGGCGTTTTATGTTTAAATGTGAAAAAAATGAAGGAGACGAAAGATCCGAGATTAGTGGAAACCCCGAGCAGGGGAAGAAGAATGGGGAAAGGAAAAAGGGAAAGTGTAATAAATGCACTCGTAATTCTTGATAGGTGCATGGATAATAGAGACGAATAGATGCCAATTGAAAATTTTCCCCTTGCATTTTTATTTTGTTTACAAATTATTATAATTGGATATTTGGCAAAGTTGGTCCCTTATAAGAGCCCCCCAGCCTGCAATTTTTCCCTTCCCAAAGGGATTCCCCCGATATTTCTAGGCAAAATTTTATGGAATTTGTGGTTGAGTGAAATCATGGGAAAATTGTTTCATTGTAAAAAGAACAAAATGAAAATGTGTTCCCTGATTTCCTGCAACAGCAAATTGCCAGTAAATTGATGAATTTTTCCCCGGTGACGGTTCCTTAGAGCCCCCCAGCCAGACAAGACTCCATTCATAAGAGCCCACCCGCAGGAAAGAGTATATAAAAGGCCCCCCGCGGGGAAGAGTCCTTTTAAGAGACAGCCCGGGGAAAAAGTCCCTCAAAGGCCACCCTAGGACAAGAGTTCAAATGAGCCACAGTCATAAAAAGAGTCCCTTATAAACCCCCCCGCGGCAGGTCCCTCATAGAGCCCCAGAGGACAAAAATCCCTATAGAGCCCCCCGCCCCAACAAGAGTCCCTTATAAGAGCCCCCCGATGAAAGATCCTTCATAAAACCCACCAGCCAGGACAAAAGTCCTTAAGAGCCACCGCCGGGCAAGGTTATATGAGCCACCAAACCCTGACAAGATTTCCCTTTATAAGCCCCACCAGGCCCGGAAAAGTCCATCATATGAGCCCCCGCCAAAAAAAGAGTCCATTTTTAAGAGCCCACCATGAAAGGTCCTTTTTAGGGCTAGACAAAGGTCCTTTAAGAGCACCAAATGACAAGGTCATTATAAAAGCCCCCCAGCCCGCAAGCAAAAATTTTTCCCTTGATGGGGATAAAACCCCAAAATTTATATATGTGTTTGGGTTAAAAATTTAAAATTAAAGGGGGGAAGGATATCCTTTTTGTATGATGGGAGAAAAACCCAAATATGGAGGCAACTTCAAAGAGGGAAAAAAACTGGAAAAAAAAGGGAAAAAAAATAAAATTTTGGGCAATTCCCGTATAAAAATGAAAAAGATGTAAAGAGAATCAAAAACTTTTATTTAATATTAATAATTTTGCCACCCTGATAGCTAAAACTTGTTTTTTTAAACAATATTTAAGACAGGATGCAATATATAAAAATCTTGCCCAAAAAAACATTATCGGAATTCAAATTGAATGTGCAGTTAAAGATCCACAAAAAAAAAGGGCCAAGGGGGGGTTATTAAAAAAGGTAAAAAAGGGAAAGGTAGCAAATACAATCAAAAAGGTATTCATAATTTATGCAGGTTTAAACACTTACAATAGTGCTTTTGCAATGCCCTAGTAGATTATATCGTGCTAAAAAATGAAATAGAAAAATTTGTTAGACAGGTTAAAAATGTAGTGTAAAGGAGAGCCCCCCAGGAAGCTGAAAGCGAAACGGTGTTGGGGGTATAGGCTTTTATACAATATGGGCATATAGTCATTATATGACTTAAAAATAGTTTTACTATTTTATGGTCATTCCGTTTATTTTTTAGGCGGCCCCTCAACGTAAGTATAGAAAGATACGTTGAACGCGCCGATTTAAATCGCGGGGAACGATGTTGTGCGTGTGACGGAAGTACGACCCAAAGAGAATGATAAAATCGCAAAATGGATCTGGCTGGACCTGATTTGCGATGATGATTTCACCAAAATGTTTCTGGGTGTATAAACAGATGAACGATTTCCCCGGGCAGAGCCCTTTTGGGAGATGGTTTATGGTAACGTCGGGTTTTAAGGCCGCGCGGCCCCGAAAGAGTGTCCCTGTTACCCGGGATCTCGTGGTCCCCATGCTGGTGGTCTGTCTGTGTGGCTCCCCCCGCGTGTGAACGTATTGTAAGCGATCCGGCGTGCACGTGATCGCTTTCAAAAATTTTTCAAGATATCTTTTTGGTGTGACGGCCGCCTTTTTTGGAGTTTAATATTGTTAAACTCTTTACTATATATCCAAGCAACAACCTGAGTGGACGACATTTATATTCTGTGGTCCAATGGTAAAAGAAAATTTTAAAGTTTCTAGAGCATTAATGAATTAGAAAATATCAAAAAGTTATTTCTTTCAGTGATTCAATCAAAGTGAAAACCCAATATTTTAGATCTTTTCACCAAGGGGGTCTATTTCAAGTGTTTATTTTGTTAATGTTGTGATTTGATTCAGCCCGGAAATCCATGGTATTATTCAAAAAATTAGAGAGAGTGAAGGGTTTAAGGAAAAAATATACCTAAAAAAAGGGATGAGGCTTACTTGTTGGTTGTGAGGTACAAAACCCTATAAAAGCGATAGTGCTGCAAGCCCCAGTGTGGTGATATAAAATAGGGGGGTGAAGGGTTAAAATCGGGTCCTATTCCACAAAACCAAGGTGAATATCTTTGATTTTTAGTCAAACTTTAGGGTCCCTGGCTCTTCCCCGGGACAAATCAAAAATTATATTGCCCCTGTTTCGGGGGTAAAAAAGCAGATAAAAAATTTTATTTCACCCCTTTATATTGGTGGAAAATGGCAGCGCGGTTTTTTTCCTTCATCTCCTACTTGTTTTTCTGTGATAATGACCCTTTTAGTTTTATTGGCTGTAAAAATAATCTCAAATTTACAGAAATAAACATTGAAAAAGATCCCCCTGGTGTAATGGCTTTATAATTATTTTTAAAATTTACTTTATGTTTAAAATTTTGAAATAAATTAATTATTGTGATATTTTAATTCATTTGGGGTGTGTGTTATTATTAAACTTGGTTATAATTTAGCAATGAGTATAATTTACTATTTTTTTATTGCATATTGTGTTGTATTCGATTCCCGATGGGAAAACTTATGATTCTTCTTGTACTTCCTGTTAGTTAATAACCCCCTTTTTGTGTCTTTTTGCCTTTTTTGAGATCTTTATTATACCCTTACACTATGATTTCGGGCCAATTTATTTTATTACTTGTTTTAAATTGTCTTAGTAAGGTTGTGCGCATGTTGCCGATTTGTGAGTTTGATGTTATCCTGAGACAGCAAGTCAAGAGTTTTTAAAATTTTGTTATTTTTCCTTTTTACTTGGGCCGGGAATAATTGCAGAAAGCAATTGGTGCAGGTTCCCGGTTTTTTAGCTTCCCGCCCCTGATTTCCCTTTAAAAAAACCAAGGACAAAACTGTACTGGATTTTTGGGTTTTTTTGCAGGGATGCGATTTGTGTAGAAATGTTGCCCCCTATACCCCGTGTGGTTTACAGCCCCAAAAGTTGTTTTATGATATACACAATTTAAGTATGGAGGAAATTTTTGTAATTGTCAGGGGGATGGGCTGGGAATTAGTCTTTGGCAATATTATTAGTTCTATACATGATTTATGTGGGGGAAAATTCAGTATAAAATATTCAAAATCAAAGTTTAATAGTAGTGAAGATTGCCTGCGGCGTCTCAGGTATTTACATTGTGGCCACCGGGGTTTACCTGTAAACATTTGCTTTTTATTAAAGTATTTTTAATTGCGACTGCAAAAAGAGGATGAGGGGGATAACCAAAACATTAAAGATGTGGAATTTAGATGATAATACAGCTATAAAACGTAAATGAATTCGAGTCTTTGGGTTAATGTTTGTATGTATTAGGAGCTAGAGAGTGAATGTATCTGTTTACATTCAATAGCAATAAGAAAAAATAACCCGAAATGTCGACCTGAAAAGTGTGTAAAGTTTAAAAAAGTACAGGTTATTTGTCAAGTCGTTTTTACATAGGAGTAGTATTTGTAGTTTTTTCTTTTAATGGGGCAGTTTATAGTAGTTATTTTTGTAATAGGGCTTTATAGTGTTTATTCTGACATGGAGCGTATTTAGTGTTTTTTTGAAAATTTGGGGATTTGTATTATATTCTTGTAATAGGAGCAGTATTTTTAGTGTTATATTTTGACATGGGAGTTTTAGTAGATATTCTTGTACTTGGGGGGAGTTTTTTTTGTGTTTTTGTTTTGACAAGGGCAGTTTTTTAGTAGTTATATTTTTTAAATGGGGGCAGTATTTAGTAGTTTTTTTCTTTTAAAAGGGGGTATTTTAGTAGTTTATTCTTTTTAAAGGGACAGTTTTTTAGTAGTTTATTCTTTTTAAAAGGAGCGTATTTTTAGTGTTTTTCTTGTGCATAGGAAATATTATAGTAGTTATAATTTTGTACATAAAAGAAGTATTTTAGTAGTTTATTTTGTACATAGGAGCAGTATTATAGTAGTTATATTCTTGTAATAGGGGCAGTATTTTGTAGTTTATTTGTAAAAGGGGGTAATGTAGTTATATTTTGTATTGGGGAGTTTTTAAAGTAGTTTTTTTTTTGTTTAGGGGCGTATTATAGTAGTTATGTTCTTTTAATAGGGGGAGTATTATAGTTGTTTTTTTGTTATAGGGGCGTATTATAGTGTTTGTTTTGTAATAGGGGCGTATTGTAGTTTTATTCTTGTACATAAGAGCGGGTTTTTTAGTAGTTTTATTCTTGTATTGGAGAGTATTTTAGTGTTATATTCTGTACATAAGGCAGTATTAAGTGTTATATTTTTGTTTAAAAGGAGCAGTATTAAGTAGTTATATTTGTCATGGGGCAGTATTATAGGTTATTTTTGTATATGGGGCGTTTTTATGTTATGTTCAGGATATAGGGGCGTATTATAGTAGTTATGTTTTGTTTCTGGGGCAGTATTATAGTGTTTATTTTGTTTAGGGGGTATTATAGTAGTTTTGTTCTTGTAATGGGGCGTATTATGTGTTATATTTTGTAATGGAGCAGTATTTTTGTAGTTATTTCTTGTTATAGGGAGCGTATTATAGTAGTTTTTTTGTTATAGGGAGCAGTATTATAGTGTTATATTTTGAATAGGGGCGTTTTATAGTGTTATATTTTTGTAATGGGGTATTATGTAGTTTATTTTGTATATGGGAAACAGTATTATGTAGTTTATTCTTGTAAAAGGGGCGTTTTATAGTAGTTTTAAATTTTGTCTAGGGGAGTATTATAGTAGTTTTATTTTTGTTATAGGAGCTTTTTATGTAGTTAATTTTTACATAGGGGCAGTATTATAGTAGTTTTTTTGTTAAAAT
>JARQOC010003436.1:0-16478 GCA_033576535.1 Allobates femoralis | reverse complement strand
AAGTCCTAAGTCCTAAGTGTTATGTAATAAGTCCTAAGTCCTAAGTGTTATGTCCTAAGTCTTAAGTCCTTAGTTCTAAGTGTTATGTAATAAGTCCTAATTGTTATGTAATAAGTCCTAAGTCCTAAGTGGTTTGTCCTAAATCCTAAGTCCTAAGTGTTATGTAATAAGTCCTAAGTCCTAAGTGTTATGTATTAAGTCCTAAGTCCTCAGTGTTATGTAATAAGTCCTAAGTCCTAAGTGTTATGTCCTAAGTCTTAAGTCCTTAGTTCTAAGTGTATTGTAATAAGTCCTAAGTGGTATGTAATAAGTCCTAAGTCCTAAGTGTTATGTAATAAGTCCTAAGTCCTAAGTGTTATGTATTAAGTCCTAAGTCCTAAGTGTTATGTAATAAGTCCTAAGTCCTAAGTGTTATGTCCTAAGTCTTAAGCCCTTAGTTCTAAGTGTAATGTAATAAGTTCTAAGTCCTAAGTGTTATGTAATAAGTCCTAAGTCCTAAGTGTTATGTATTAAGTCCTAAGTCCTAAGTGTTATGTAGTAAGTCCTAAGTCCTAAGTGTTATGTAATAAGTCCTAAGTCCTAAGTGTTATGTCCTAAGTCTTAAGTCCTTAGTTCTAAGTGTAATGTAATAAGTCCTTAGTTCTAAGTGTTATGTAATAAGTCCTAAGTCCTAAGTGTTATGTCCTAAGTCTTAAGTCCTTAGTTCTAAGTGTAATGTAATAAGTCCTTAGTTCTAAGTGTTATGTAATAAGTCCTAAGTCCTAAGTGTTATATAATAAGTCCTAAGTCCTAAGTGTTATGTATTAAGTCCTAAGTCCTAAGTGTTATGTAATAAGTCCTAAGTCCTAAGTGTTATGTATTAAGTCCTAAGTCCTAAGTGTTATGTAGTAAGTCCTTAGTCCTAAGTGTTATGTAATAAGTCCTAAGTCCTAGGTGTTATGTAATGAGTCCTAAGTCCTAAGTGTTATGTAAGAAGTCCTAGGTGTTATGTAATAAGTCCTAAGTCCTAAGTGGTATGTCCTAAGTCCTCAGTGTTATGTAATAAGTCATAAGTCCTAAGTCCTAAGTGTTAAGTCCTTAGTTCTAAGTGTTATGTAATAAGTCCTAAATCCAAAGTGTTATGTAATAACTCCTAAGTCATAAGTCCTAAGTGTTATGTAATAAGTCCTAAGTCCTAAGTGTTATGTAATAAGTCCTAAGTCCTAAGTGTTATGTCCTAAGTCTTAAGTCCTTAGTTCTAAGTGTTATGTGATAAGTCCCAATTCCTAAGGGTTATGTAATAAGTCTTAAGTGTTATGTAATAAGTCCTAATTGTTATGTAATAAGTCCTAAGTGCTTAGTCCTAAGTGTTATGTAATAAGTCCTAAGTCCTAAGTGTTATGTCCTAAGTCTTAAATCCTTAGTTCTAAGTGTTATGTAATAAGTCCTAAGTTCTAAGTGTTATGTAATAAGTCCTAAATCCTAAGTGTTATGTAATAAGTCCTAAGTGTTATGTCCTAAGTCTTAAGTCCTTAGTTCTAAGTGTTATGTAATAACTCCTAAGTCCTAAGTGTTATGTAATAAGTCCTAAGTGTTATGTAATAAGTCCTAAGTGTTATGTCCTAAGTCTTAAGTCCTTAGTTCTAAGTGTTATGTAATAAGTCCTAAATCCTAAGTGTTATGTAATAAGTCCTAAGTGTTATGTAATAAGTCCTAAGTGTTATGTCCTAAGTCTTAAGTCCTTAGTTCTAAGTGTTATGTGTCCTAAGTCCTAAGTGTTATGTCCTAAGTCTTAAGTCTTTAGTTCTAAGTGTTATGTGATAAGTCCTAAGTCATAAGTGTTATGTCCTAAGTCTTAAGTCCTTAGTTCTAAGTGTTATGTAATAAGTCCTAAATCCTAGGTGTTATGTAATGAGTCCTAAGTCCTAAGTGTTATGTAAGAAGTCCTAGGTGTTATGTAATAAGTCCTAAGTTCTAAGTGTTATGTAATAAGTCCTAAATCCTAAGTGTTATGTAATAAGTCCTAAGGGTTATGTAATAAGTCCTAAGTGTTATGTCCTAAGTCTTAAGTCCTTAGTTCTAAGTGTTATGTGTCCTAAGTCCTAAGTGTTATGTCCTAAGTCTTAAGTCTTTAGTTCTAAGTATTATGTGATAAGTCCTAAGTCATAAGTGTTATGTCCTAAGTCTTAAGTCCTTAGTTCTAAGTGGTATGTCCTAAGTCCTAAGTCCTCAGTGTTATGTAATAAGTCCTAAGTCCTAAGTGTTATGTCCTAAGTGTTAATTCCTTAGTTCTAAGTGTTATGTAATAAGTCCTAAGTGTTATTTAATAAGTCCTAAGTCCTAAGTGTTATGTAATAAATCCTAATTGTTATGTAATAAGTCCTAAGTGCTAAGTCCTAAGTGTTATGTAATAAGTCCTAAGTGGTATGTCCTAAGTCCTAAGTGTTATGTACTAAGTCCTAAGTGTTATTTAATAAGTCCTAAGTCCTAAGTGTTATGTAATAAGTCATAATTGTTATGTAATAAGTCCTTAGTGCTAAGTCCTAAGTGTTATGTAATAAGTCCTAAGTGGTATGTCCTAAGTCCTAAGTGTTATGTAATAAGTCCTAAGTGGTATGTCCTAAGTCTTAAGTCCTTAGTTCTAAGTGTTATGTAATAAGTCCTAAGTTCTAAGTGTTATGTAATAAGTCCTAAGTCCTAAGTGTTATGTCCTAAGTCTTAAGTCCTTAGTTCTAAGAGTTATGTAATAAGTCCTAAGTTCTAAGTGTTATGTAATAAGTCCTAAGTCCTAAGTGTTATGTAATAAGTCCTAAGTCCTAAGTCCTAAGTGTTACGTAATAACTCCTAAGGCCTAAGTCCTAAGTGTTATGTCCTAAGTCTTAAGTCCTAAGTCCTAAGTGTTATGTAATAAGTCCTAAGTTCTAAGTGTTATGTAATAAGTCCTAAGTCCTAAGTGTTATGTAATAAGTCCTAAGTGTTATGTAATAAGTATGTATAGTCTAAGTCCTAGTTATGTAATAAGTCCTAGTCCTAAGTGTATGTCAATCTAAGTCCTTAATGTATGTAATAAGTCCTAAGTGTTATTATAAGTCCTAAGCCTAAGTGTTATGTAAGTCTAAGTCCTAAGTGTTATGTCTAAGTCTAAGTCCTAAGTGTTATGTAATAGTCAATCTAAGTGTTATGTAATTAGTCTAGTCTAAGTGTTATGTAATAAGTCCTAGTGTTATGTATAGTCCTAAGTCCTAAGTGTTATGTCTATAAGTCCTAGTCTAAGTGTTATGTAATAAGTCCTAAGGTTATGTCAATAAGTCCTAGTCTAGTGTTATGTAATAAGTCCTAAGTGTTATGTTAATAAGTCCTAGTCTAAGTGTTATGTATAAGTCCTAAGTCTAAGTTTATGTAATAAGTCCTAAGTCCTAAGTGTTATGTCCATAAGTCCTAAGTCTAAGTGTTATGTAATAAGTCCTAAGTCCTAAGTGTTATGTAAAAGTCCTAAGTCCTAAGTGTTATGTAATAAGTCCTAAGTCCTTGTTCTAAGTCTATCCTAGTCTAGTGTTGTAATAAGTCCTAGTCCTAAGTGTTATGTAAGTAGTCTAGTTTTGCCTAAGTCTAAGTTTAGTTCTATGTAATAATAAGTCTCAAGTTTATTATAGTCCTAAGTCCTAAGTGTTATGTATAAGTCTAAGTCCTAAGTGTTATGTATAAGTCTAAGTCCTAAGTGTTATGTATAATCTAGTTCTAAGTGTTATGTAATAAGTCCTAAGTCCTAAGTGTTATGTAATAAGTCCTAAGTCCTAAGTGTTATGTAATTAAGTCCTTAAGTCCTAAGTGTTATGTAAGTCTAAGTCCTAAGTGTTATGTAATAAGTCCTAAGTCCTAAGTGTTATGTAATAAGTCCTAAGTCAAGTGTTATGTAATAAGTCCTAAGTCTAAGTGTTATGTCTAAGTCAATAGTTAATCCTTAAGTTCCTAAGTGTTATGTAATAATCCTAGTCCAAGTCCTAAGTGTTATGTAATAAGTCCTAAGTCCTAATGTTTATGTCCTAAGTCTTAAGTCCTTAGTTTCTAAGTGGTTATGTATAAGTCCTAAGTCCTAAGTGTTATGTAATAAGTCCTAAGTCCTAAGTGTTATGTTAAGTAAGTCCTAGTGTTATGTAATAAGTCCTAAGTCCTAAGTGTTATGTCTAAGCTATTAGTCTAGTCTAAGTGTTATGTATAAGTCCTAAGTCCTAAGTGTTATTGTCCTAAGTCTAGTTTAAGTCTAAGTCCTAAGTCTAAGTGTTATGTATAAGTCCTAAGTGTTATGTTAATAAGTCTAAGTCCTAAGTGTATGTAATAAGCCCTAGTCCTAAGTGTATGTCCTAAGTCTAAGTCTATGTTATAATAAGTCCATTAGTCCTAATGTGTTATGTAATAAGTCTAGTGTTATGTAATAAGTCCTAAGTCCTAAGTGTTATGTCCTAAGTCTTAATCCTTAGTTCTAAGTGTTATGTAATAAGTCCTAAGTCCTAAGTGTTATGTAATAAGTCCTAATTTGGTTATGTCCTAAGTCTAAGTCCTATCAAGTGTTATGTAATAAGTCCTAGTAGTGTATGTTAATTAAGTCCTAGTCCTAAGTGTATGTAATAGTCCTATCAGTGTATGTAATAAGTCCTAAGTCTAATGTTAAGTTAAGTCTAATCTAGTTATGTTACTAAGTGTTATGTAATAAGTCCTAAGTGTTATGTAATAAGTCTAAGTCCTAAGTTAGTATATAAGTTTAAGTCTAGTTATGTCCTAATTTAAGCTTAGTTCTAAGTGTTTTTTGTTAAAGTCCTAAGTGTTATGTAATAAGTCCTAAGTCCTAAGTGTTATGTCCTAAGTCTAAGTCTAAGTGTTATGTAATAAGTCCTAAGTGTTATGTAAAGTCCATCTAAGTGTTATGTAAGTCTAGTCCTAAGTGTTATGTAATAAGTCTAAGTCCTAAGTGTATGTCCTAAGTCTAAGTCCTAAGTGTTATGTAATAAGTCTATCTAAGTGTTATGTATAGTTAAGTCTCTAAGTGTTATGTAACTAAGTCTAAGTGTTATGTAATAAGTCCTAAGTCCTAAGTTATGTTAAGTCTTAAGTCCTAGTCTAAGTGTTATGTAATAAGTCCTAAGTCCTAAGTGTTTATAAGTCCTAGTCTAAGTGTTATGTAATAAGTCTTATCTAAGTGTTATGTAATAAGTCCTAAGTGTATGTAATATCCTAATCCTTGTGTTATGTCCTAAGTCTTAAGTCCTTAGTTCTAAGTGTTATGAATAAGTCCTAAGTCCTAAGTTTATGTATATAAGTCCTAAGTTCTAAGTGTTATGTAAGTAATCCTAAGTGTTATGTAATAAGTCCTAATCCTAATGTTATGTCCTAAGTGTATTAAGTCCTAAGTCCTAAGTGTTATGTAATAAGTCCTAAGTCTAAGTGTTATGTAATAAGTCCTAATCCTAAGTTATGTCCTAAGCTAAGTCCTAAGTTTATGTAATACGGTTTACCTAAGTTCCTAAGTGTTTAGTGTAATGTAAAGTCCTTAGTTCTAAGTGTTATGTAATAAGTCCTAAGTCCTAAGTGTTATGTAATAAGTCCTAAGTCCTAAGTGTTATGTAATAAGTCCTAAGTCTAAGTGTTATGTCCTAAGTCTTAAGTCCTTAGTTCTAATGTAATGTAATTAAGTCTAAGTGTTATGTAATAAGTCCTAAGTCCTAAGTTGTTATGCTAGTCATAAGTCCTATCTAAGTGTTATGTAATAAGTCCTAAGTCCTAATGTTTATGTCCTAAGTCTTAAGTCCTTAGTTCTAAGTGTTATGTAATAAGTCCCTAAGTGTTATGTAATAAGTCCTAAGTTAAGTCCTAAGTTCCTAAGTCCTAGTCTAAGTGTTATGTAATAAGTCCTAAGTCCTAAGTGTTATGTAATAAGTCCTAAGTCCTAAGTGTTATGTAATTAAGTCCTAAGTCTAAGTGTTATGTAATAAGTCTAGTCCTAAGTGTTATGTAATAATCCTAAGTCCTAAGTGTTATGTAATCTAAGTCCTTAGTTCTAAGTGTATTGTAATAAGTCCTAAGTGTTATGTAAACCTAAGTCCTAAGTGTTATGTCCTAAGTCTTAAGTCCTTAGTTCTAAGTGTTATGTAATAAGTCCTAAGTCCTAAGTGTTATGTAATAAGTCCTAAGTCTAAGGTTATGTATAAGTCCTAATGTTATGTAATAAGTCCTAGAGTGTTATGTCTAATCTAAGTCCTTAGTTCTAAGTGTTATGTAATAAGTCTATCTAGTTGCCTAAGTCCTAAGTGTTGTAATAGTCCTAAGTCCTAAGTGTTATGTCCTAAGTCTAAGTCCTTAGTTCTAAGTGTTATGTAATAAGTCCTAAGTCTAGTGTTATGTAATAAGTCCTAAGTCCTAAGTGTTATGTAATAAGTCCTATAAGTGTTATTCCTAAGTTTAAGTTCCTTAGTTCTAAGTGTTATGTAATAAGTCCTAAGTCTAAGTGTTATGTAATAAGTCCTAAGTCCTAAGTGTTATGTAATAAGTCCTAAGTCCTAAGTGTTATGTAATAAGTCCTAAGTGTATAGTCCTAAGTCTTAAGTCCTAAGTTTAAGTGTTATGTAATAAGTTAGCCTAAGTGTTATGTAATAAGTCCTAATGTCCTAAGTGTTATGTCCTAAGTCTTAAGTCCTTAGTTTAAGTGTTATGTAATAAGTCCTAAGTCCTAAGTGTTATGTCCTAAGTCTTAAGTCCTTAGTTCTAAGTGTATGTAATAAGTCTAAGTCCTAAGTGTTATGTAATAAGTCCTAAGTCCTAAGTGTTATGTATAAGTCTAATTTTAGTATAAGTCGTCTATGTATTAAGTCCTAAGTCTAAGTGTTATGTATAAGTCTAAGTCCTAATGTGTTATGTCCTAAGTCTAAGTCCTAGTCCTAAGTGTTATGTAATAAGTCCTAGTCCTAAGTGTTATTTTAAGCTAAGTCCTAAGTGTTATGTAATAAGTCCTAAGTCCTAAGTGTTATGTATACCTAAGCCTATGTTAGTCCAATTAAATCCTTAGTTCTAAGTGTTATGTAATAAGTCCTAAGTTCTAAGTGTTATGTAATATAGTCCTTAGTTCTAAGTGTTATGTGATAAGCCCTAAGTGTTATGTAATAAGTCCTAAGTCCTAAGTGTATGTCCTAAGTCCCAATTCCTAAGGGTTATGTAATAAGTCCTAAGTGTTATTTAATAATTCCTAAGTGTGTATGTAATTAAGTCCTAATTGTTATGTAATAAGTCCTAAGTGCTAAGTCCTAAGTGTTATGTATAAGTCCCAAGTCCTAAGTGTTATGTCCTAAGTCTTAAATCCTTAGTTCTAAGTTTTATTAATAAGTCCTAAGTCCTAAGTGTTATGTAATAAGTCCTAAGTGTTATGTAATAAGTCTTAATGTGCTAAGTCCTAAATCCTAAGTGTTATGTAATAACTCCTAAGTCCTAAGTCCTAAGTGTTATGTCCTAAGTCTTAAGTCTAAGTCCTAAGTGTTAATGTCCTAAGTCTTAAGTCCTTTGTTTTAAGTGTTATGTAAAGAGTCCTAAGTCCTAAGTGTTATGTCCTAAGTCTTAAGTCCTTAGTTTAAGTGTATTGTAATAAGTCATAAGTCAGTGTTATGTAATAAGTCCTAAGTCTAAGTGTTATGTAATAAGTCCTAAGTCCTAAGTGTTATGTAATAAGTCCTAAGTCCTAAGTGTTATGTCACTAAGTCTTAAATCCTTAGTTCTAAGTGTTATGTAATAAGTCCAAATTATTAAGTGTTATGTAATAAGTCCTAAGTCCTAAGTCTAGTGTTAAGTAATAAGTCCTAAGTGTTATGTCCTAAGTCTTAAGTCCTTAGTTCTAAGTGTTATGTAATAAGTCCTAAGTCCTAAGTGTTATGTAATAAGTCTTAAGTGTTATGTAAATCCTAATGTTATGTATAATCCTAAGTCCTAAGTCCTAAGTGTTATGTCCTAAGTCTTAAGTCCTTAGTTCTAAGTGTTATGTAATAAGTCCTAAGTCCTAAGTGTTATGTAATAAGTCCTAAGTTCCTAAGTGTTATGTATAAGTCTTAAGTCCTTTAAGTTCTAAGTGTTATGTAATAAGTCCTAAGTCTAAGTGTTATGTAATAGTCCTAAGTGTTATGTCCTAAGTCTTAAGTCCTTAGTTCTAAGTGTTATGTAATAAGTCCTAAGTCCTAAGTGTTATGTAATAAGTCTTAAGTGCTAAGTCCTAAATCCTAAGTGTTATGTAATAACTCCTAAGTCCTAAGTCCTAAGTGTTATGTCCTAAGTCTTAAGTCCTTAGTTCTAAGTGTTATGTAATAAGTCCTAAGTCCTAAGTGTTATGTAATAAGTCCTATGTCCTAAGTGTTATGTCCAAAGTCTTAAGTCCTTAGTTCTAAGTGTTATGTAATAAGTCCTAAGTCCTAAGTGTTATGTAATAAGTCCTAAGTCCTAAGTGTTATGTAATAAGTCCTAAGTCCTAAGTGTTATGTAATAAGTCCTAAGTCCTAAGTGTTATATCCTAAGTCTTAAGTCCTTAGTTCTAAGTGTTATGTAATAAGTCCTAAGTCCTTCGTGTTATGTCCTAAGTCTTAAGTCCTTAGTTCTAAGTGTTATGTAATAAGTCTTATCAAATTATTTTTATTAATAATAGTAAAAAGGAAAGGGGAGGGGGGAATAGGAAGGGGAGGGATACATAAGAGAAAATGGGAGGGGAAGGGGTAGGGGGCAGGGGAGGGAGTACAGATTATATACAAACATGTTTGTGGCAGAGGTATTGTTACAATTGTACAAGGTACAGTAAAATACAATTAAAAGGAACAATAAAATATACAGACAATAAATATCAATCGGACATAATATACACAGAGCAATTGAATAATTGAGTGAAGGCTATAAAGAGAAATATAAGATGAGAAAGTGAAGTATAATATATCCGAATAAGAAGGTAAAGGAGGCCATGGATAATTATATTCGAGCTCACCATTAATTTTGGAAGGTCGTAAGGTTTGGGATATGGCATAGACTTCATAGGTCGTGGGATGTTTAAGACAAAAGAGAGGGGCAATAAACTGTCAACCAAGGTTCCCACTGGAGTAAAAATTTTGACCAGTTGTTGGTTCTAGTTGCAAAGGAGTATTCATGGGAGGCATGATCGGTGACTCTGTCAATGAGAGTTGTGATCAATGGGGGGTCCTGTTGCTTCCATTTTGCGGCGAGTAGGGTTCTAGCAGTCAAAATTACATGAGATACCAGAAGTTTGAAATGAGGGAGTATTTGGTCAATGTCGATCAGTAAGAGGACTAGTTGTGGGGTAAAAGTAATGTGTGTTTTTGTGATTCTCCTTAATATTGCTTCAACGTCTTTCCAGAATTGATGGAGTCGAGGACAGAACCAAAAGATATGGGATAATGACCCATTTGTGCCGCACCCTCTCCAACAAAGCGGAGATTGATCAGGGTAAATGCGATTAACAACTGTAGGTGTGTAGTACCATCTCGATACAGTCTTATAATGACTTTCATCTAAAGTGGCCGATTTGGAGGAGGAGTACGCGGCTTTTAAAGATTTAGGGAATTCTTTCAAGTCGATTTGAATGCTTAGTTCATCTTCCCACGCCTTAAGGAAGGAAAGGGGAAGGAGGTCCAAGTCATCATTAAGGATTTTATAAAGACGATTTGTTGTCCATATTGACTCTTTCTGGGGTAGCCTGATTAGTTCTGTTATCAAGGAGGGACACTTAAAATCAGGTCGGTGGGCCTGGAAATAATTATTCATAGTTCTCCATTGGGTTCTATCCTCTCTTGTCAAAGGGAACTCTATTTGCATGTCTTGGAAGGGTTTTAGCTGACCATCCTGTAATAGGTCCAAAACATGGGATTGTTTCTTTAATTTCCAGTTAGTTAAATCCAGAGAGGGAATTAGAGTTTCCAGTGATTCTAAGGGTGTGTTTTTAAGTAGGACTTTCGAGGAATATTTATTTGCTTTAATGTTCAGTTGTTTCCAGGCCTGAAGCGTGATCTTGATAGTTGGATGAGAAAGGGTCTTCTTAAAGGGGTCGATTAAATGAGCTATAAGAAGAGATTTTAAATGTTTAGATGTAAAAGAGTCTTCAATGTGAATCCAAGGCATGTCAGGGGATTCGAGAAGCCAGTTCTGAGAAACTTTGATGAGGGAGGCCAAATAATAATTATAAAGATTAGGAACACCCAATCCACCAGATAACTTATGATGTTGCAGGGACGATGATGCCACTCTCGAGCTTTTCCACGCCAGATAAAGGCACGAAGTTGAGCTTGGAACTTGGAGAACCATTTTCTTGGAATGAAAAGAGGGATGGATCTGATAACATACAAAAATCTCGGGAAGAGGAGCATTTTGAAGGCCTCTATCCTACTCAGCTATGAGAGTTCAATCTTAGTAAGGCGTTGGTAATCTTGGCAAAAGGAGGCATATAGGGATGACAAGTTGGATTGAACAATATCCTTCAATGGTTTCGTTAAGGTGATTCCCAGATAGTCAATGTCTTTATCTCTCTAGGAATAGTCGAACTCTTGCTTGAGATATTGGAGGAGTGTGTTGTCAATATTAAAGTCTAGGACTTGAGATTTGGATGCATTGATTTTATAGAGTGACACCTGGGAATATCTCCTGAGTTCGATGTCAAGGTGCCTCAGGGATTTTAAGGGGTTTGTAATCGATAACAGAATGTCGTCTGCAAATAATGAGATCTTATGCTGGCTCTGATTAGTTGAAATCCCCTTAATGTTCACATTATTCCTTACACTTGTGGCTAGGGGTTCTATAAATAGGGCAAATAGCAGGGGGGAGAGAGGGCAACCCTGTCTTGTCCCGTTGGAAAGATGGAATTTAGGGGAGAGAGTGGTATTGGAGTAGACCCTGGCTGATGGATGTTTATACATTGACTCGATGGTTCTGAGTATATTGCCTTTAAGACCAAATTTTTCAAGCGTTTTGAATAGAAATTGCCACTGTACTCTATCAAATGCCTTCTCGGCATCTAATGCCAAGAAGGCAGATGGTTGACCAGACCGTTCAGTAATAGAAATCAGATTTACAGCTCGTCGGGTGGCATCTGTGGTGGTGCGACCTGGTATAAAGCCAGCTTGGTCTGGGTGTACCAGTTTTGTTACATATTGCGTTAGGCGGTTAGCCGCAAGTTTTGCTAAAAGTTTGGTGTCAGTGTTTAGCAATGATATTGGTCTGTAGGTTTTAACATCTGATGGGTCTCCTTTTCCCTTATGAATCACAGTAATCGTCGCCTCGAGCATTTCTTCCGGCAGGTAGCCTTGGGAAGCGGTGTGGTTCGCCAATTTAGTAAGGTAAGGTGCCAGAATATGTTTAAATTCTTTGTATAATTCTGTTTGAAAACCGTCAGGTCCAGGAGCTTTCTCAAGTTTGGATTTTTCAATGATCTCTGTCACTTCCACAAGAGTATAGGGGGAGTTAAGTTCTTCGAGATCAGCAGTTGTCAATGAGGGAAGATCCAGGGTACTTAAGTAGTGGTGGATATCAGCCTCAGTCGGAGAGTGATGTAAAGGGAGGTCTTTAAGATTATAGAGAGATGAATAAAATGAGGCAAATTCCTTAGTAATGTCTCCGGGGTGATGACGTAGTTTGTCATGTTGGTCTTTAATTGACTTAATTCTCGCGTTTATTTTTTGGTGTTTGATTTTTTGAGCTAGCAGTTTGGAAGGTTTGTCATCAGAATGATAATGTTGGGTTTTTAGTTTTTGGGTTAATCTATCATAATCCGATGAGAGAAGAGATTTTAATTCCAAGCGGAGCTTGAAAATGTCTTCTAGGATTTGAGGGTCCATGGAAGTTTGATGTAGTTTGTCTAACTCTTGGATCCTGGCCAGCGTGTTTTTAAGTTTTTGTTGGCTGTTTTTAACCAGTTGAGAATTCAGCTGAATTAATTTCCCACGGATGACTGCCTTAAAAGCTAACCACAGGTTCAATATTGAAGTGTCTGATGAATCGTTGTCTGTAAAATAGTTTTGAATGGATTCTTCAATAACTTTTTTGTAAGTTGGATGATTATACAAAAAGCTGTTGTTTCTCCACATTCTAGGGAGTGCTGATTTTGGGCCAATCTTAAATTCAAATGTGATTGGGGCATGGTCAGACCAAGTTCTGGTCCCTATTTCAATTTTAGTGAATTTTGGGAGGGAAAAAATTCCCGTCAGAACAAGGTCAATTCTGGAATAAGAGTTGTGTCGTTTTGAAAAATAGGAGTACTCTAGAGAGGTGGAATTCAGGCAACGAAAAGCATCATAAAGGTCATTCCTATGAAGCCATGGGTCGAGTGATTCGTTGCTACTGTTTCTATTTTTATTTGAGGAATCAAGTTCGCTGTTGGGGACAGCGTTGAAATCCCCAAATAATATAAGGTCACCTTGAGTTCTATCTGTGATAATCCTCAAAATCCTATTCAAGTATGTTTTCTGTGCCTTATTAGGAGCGTATATACAGACCAGGGTGAATAGATGGTTATTAAGCTTACAAATAAGCACTAAGTAACGTCCCTCTGGGTCCTCTATTTTGTCGATGAGTTCAAAAGTGACATTATTGCTAATCATGATGGCTACACCTGCTTTTTTTTTCTGGTTGCTGGCTAAAAATATGTTTTGGAAATTTCTATTGGTGAGCCTTGAGGGTTGAAGGGAAGAAAATTTGGTTTCTTGAAGGCCTATAATGTCAGGTTTGGAGTCTTTGATTGATTTCCATAGAAAGAATCTCCGTTGGGGAGAATTTAGTCCATTTACATTTAGTGTGACATGAAGCGGAGTGTCATGATGAAATGGAGGGGGTAGTAGTTTTATGAGCTCGAAATAAAAAGTAGAAATAACCTAGATTCTGTTTTATTCGGAAATAGAAGTATATACAGTAAAAAGAAAAAAATAAATAAATAAATAAATAAATAAAATAAAATAAAATAAATTTAACTTTAAGAGTTATAGAGTTTAAGACTTCACCCAATAACCCAACGGAGGGGATCCAAGGATCACGTTTGAAATCCTCCTTGTGAGGCTAATGTTATCGGCATTACACCTCAGCCAAAATAGTGGGAGAACGATCTATTTAGGAGATGATAATACCTATGTCTTTAAGTATTTGGAGACCTCTGTTGACCTCTGACAATGCGTAGAATCTCCCCTGGTATTGAAATAATACCTTAGTCGGATTAAAACCCCATTTATAAGGGATAGTGTTTTTTTGTAAATAGTCGGTTATTGGTGAGTGTTCTTCGTTGTTGCATGGTCAGCTTGGAGATATCAGCGTATATTCTAATGTGCTGGTATGGAACAGGTAGGGATTTATTAGTCTTCATAAAGTCCACTAACTGGTCCTTAACATGCAAAAAATGGAATTTTACCAAAACGTCTCTCGGGATCTCCGGAGCAAGAGATCTTGGCTTTTTGAGACGGTAAGATGAAACTATAGTAAGGTCAAGATCTTGCAATGAGGGGAGTGTTTGTTTTAGAAGATTTTTTATATAGTGGGTCAATTGATTGGGAGATATTGATTCCTCAATACCACGTAGCTTTAAATTATATCTTCTGTCCTTATCATCCAAGTCACTAAGTTTGTTTTGCATTGTTTTGCATTTTTCCTCTAGGAGGGTATGGTCTTTAAGTAGGGTTTCATGGTTGGAAAGCAGAGAGGTTATATCTGATTCGTTCTTTTTAGCAGTGTGGGTGACCTTATCTACATCAATTTGGAGATGGTTAAATTTTCTTTCTAATTTTTGTTCAAAGTTCTTGCTTTTCTTATCTAAGGCATAAAAAATTTCTTTGAAGAATACTTTGTCTATCGGGCCTGTCCAATCAATTCCCTCGAACGTATCCGATTCTTGGGAAGAGGGATACTCTTTTCTTGGTTTTTGCTTGGCTGGGCTAGGATTTGGGGTGTCATCGGATTCCATTTCAGAGGAATATGGAGATTTTTGAGTATGGGGAGGGCCAGTTTTCTTTCTAGTGGCGAAATCTTTTCTTTTTTGTGGAGGAGCCTGTGGTTTGTGAAACGTCCCATCATCTGTAATCACATGAGAAGTGGAATCCTGATCACTATTGGCATTTCTGGGGGACCTGGAGCGATGTTTAGCCTGTGCATGAGAAGATTTAATATCCGGTCTAGGGGGTTTAGGCTTATCCATAGTTATTCGACTGAAGTTAAATTAGGTTCAAAGTTGTCAGGTTTTAGGTAAGGAGAAATTAACTTCCCTGAAGTTGAGTTAACACACCAATATTAAGAATAAGTTATTGCGGTTATACGAGAGGATTAAAGCAGGAGTAATATTGCCAGAGGATGCAGAAGAGAATATGGAGGAATAGTATTAAAGTAATGACTGCTAGAACCCCACTTCAATGAAGCAACAGGTCTACCCAATGGAGTTAGGCTATTAGCTGTAAATGTTGGTTGAAATCAGCGGAGAATTTCGCCAAAGACCCAATGGATAGGAATGACAAAAAAGATGGAAGAGGTTAAAGCTTCCCTAGTAGTATATGGTCTTATCTACGGGGTTAGGATTTTTAGATATAATAGTCGGGCAATTCTAAGAATGCGGTCAGCGTTAGTTGTAAATATTACTTAAATGCCTTCCCTTTGTTTTAGGAATCTGGGTGAATTTAAAGACAAGCTATTTGTGTCCAGTGGGGCAAATAACACGGTGGTGCTATAAACACCGTTAATAAACACTAAGAGTCCAGAGGAGATGGTTGACAGGAGAGAAAATGACCAGTTCTAATCTCTGAATGGTCAAATCCCTTAGGGCAGTGAGATGAGAAAGATTTTGTGGAGATGTAATATCAAGAAGGAGAGTCAATAAAGTTCAAAGTAGGTGGGCTTCAGAATAGGGATTACAGTAGGAGAAATTGCAGAAGAACAGTTTGAGAGGAGTTAAAAGAGGAAAAATATTCAGAAAGAGGATTAAGAGCGAAGAATTACAGGAAAAAAAAAGAGCATCAATAGAGGATATTACCTATAACAATTAGGATTGTTTCCGCAGAATGAGGATAAAGAGTTCTTTGGAGTAAGATCCCGAGAGTCCGGAAAGCCGATGAAGACGCCAATCCAGTCGTCAAATGAAAGTTCCCAACAATAGAGGAGATGATTTACGTAATCTAGTCCCAAAAATCCAGAAAGGATAGCACAAATAATAGTCTTTGTTGCTTGGTCCTTGTTGAATGAAGATCCGATGTGGATTAGAAGACAATTGTAATTACCAGTCCAAGTAGATCAGTTGTAATCTTGAGGTGTGAGGGAAGTGTTGAGACGATCCCTATACCAAATAGGATTGCTTCCACAGGATGAAAACGAAAAGTCCCTTGTATTGAGGTCTCAAAAGTCCGAAAGACCTGGCGATGTGGAAGAAGTTGGTTGAGTGAAGATCCGGAGTTGATTCAAGTCGTCTACGGTGATGATGAAGACGTCAATCTTATGAAAAGCAATTCCAATCTTCCGTGATGATGGTGTTGCTTGTTACCGTAGTTACAATGTAAATCAAGTTGTCTATACCAATTTGGATTATTCCCAAGGGATGATAATAAAAAGTTCTTTGTACTGAGATCCCGAAAACCCGGAAGTCTTGGTCTAGGTGGAAGAAGTCGGTTGAGTGAAGGTCTGGAGTCGTTGCAAGTCTTCTGAGAAGCCGATGAAGACGCCAATCCAGTCTTCAAACGAAAGTTCCCAACAATAGAGGAGTTGATTTATGTAATATAGTCCGAAAAATCCAAAAAGAATAGCACTAATGATAGTCCTTGTTGCTTGGTCCTTGTTGAATAAAAATCCGATGTAGATTCAGAGCAAGCAGGAGACAATTGTAATTACCAGTCCAAGCAGATCAGTTTTAATCTTCAGGTGTGAGGAAAGTTTTGACGCGATCCCAACTTAATTAACAAGCAATAGAAAAAGATTCAGGCCAGAACCAAGTGATCTTTTTGATGTGATCTCATTAGGATCTCATTGCATATTAGGTTAAGAGTGAATAGATCAAGTGTTGAATGAGTTAACACCTCTGCAGTCTATTTGGATAGAGTCGTCAGCTAATTAGATCAAGTGGTATCCAAGAGCAGTAACAGATTCAAACGTGTAATTAAGCCGGCTATACGGATAGTAGAAGTTGATGTAGCAGTCTGCGAGTCGTCAGCAGAGTTGCAGTGATGTCAGGAGGTAATGAGCGAGTAAGGTCAGTTACTATGAGAATCTGCTAGTCTCCAGCAGAATCGCGCGCGGTGTCGGGAGACAGTATGCGAGTAGAGTCTGTTGCTATGGTAAACTGCGGGTCTCCAGCAGACCCGCGCTGATGCCGGAAGACACCGTGCGAGTGATAACAGTTGTTACAGTAAGGAGCGAATCGCCAGTAAAATCACAAAGACCGAGGAGAGCAGAGTCATCAGTTACCTTCAGGGTTCTGTTGCTCACTGCAGGGTCATTCAGCTCTCTTCATGAAGTTTACT
>JARQOC010003435.1:0-16481 GCA_033576535.1 Allobates femoralis | reverse complement strand
CGGTTTACACGCTGCGATATCGGGAAACAACGTCCCTCCGATGTGTACGCCCACCAACCCAGTAACGACCATTTAACATGGGAGTTAATGGGTGAGGTGCGACTACGCATCGGAGTTGGGCTGTCACACGCAGCGATCCTGCTACAACGGCCTTGCGATATCGGGAAGTTGAATAGCTCAGCTATTCAACTCCGATATCGTTTTGGCATCGTTCCAGGATCGCGTTGTACGCTAAAACAGTACAACGCGCGCCCGATATCGGGTCCAACTCGCGACCCACGTGACTTTTTGTCGGAGTTGGGTCGGAGTTGGACCGCGATATCGCGGCGTGTAAACCCACCATTAGAGAATTTTACAGTGGTTTCTCAATTTTCATCAGAGCTGTATATATCTATTAACATGATCTATATGACACAATGCCATCATTAGTGATGAGTGAGCACCGTAATATTTGCTATACTCGTCACGAGTACTTTCTAATAATCGCATATTCGTTCTGAATAGTGAGTACAATGTAAGTCAATGGGAAACACAAGTAATTTTCTGTTGGACACTACTGTACAAAGAGGTCTGGGGGGCCTGAGGATAAGGCTGAAATGGGTGTCAAAGTGATAAAACAGAATGGGAAGAGCCTGGAGAATATACCTGCATGCATTTCTGTCTCACATATGTGGGAATAGCTTTGTCGAAGGATTACACCACTGTTACAGATACACAGAAACAACTACCAAACATCATCTAAATCGCATTTAACTGGCCAAAAAGGTTCACAAACAAGTTTTTCAGGCATAATCACTTGTATACAAGGCTAAATAAATCAGAGAAGCCACAAAATATCTCTTTTAGCGTTTGTTCACACGTATTGTAGCTTTTTTTTGCCTTTTACAATTGGGAGGGACCTGACCCACACATTTTGTAGGTCCCTTTGTCATACATTATTTTTAGTTAGCTATTCCCCAGCATTTTTACGAGGCCAGCTACAACGTACCAGTAGGTATGTTGATCTTTGACCTCAGAGGCCTCAGGTGGTCCTCTAACATACGTTTTGGAGGAACCACTCTTAGTTAGACTTTTGGGCGGTCCCTCCCTCATTGACACTGTGATAGTGGAATACATATTCCATAACAGTTTACAAAGTGCCCATTTTAGCATTGGGCAAAACCCTCCTCCTCCACCACCACCATTACATTTTGCAGCACTAAATTCAAATGTTCAGAGGGCCTGCAGTAGGCAGGAAACCTGAGATAGTTGAGGGCCCAGAAATGGCCCTCTAACATACGTTTTGCAGGGATCGCTCTTACGTAGACATTTTGGCGGTCCCTCCCTCATTGACACTGTGATAGCGGAATACATATTCCATAAAACTTTACAATGTACCCATTTTAGCGTTTGGGAAAACCCTCCTCCTCCATGACATTTGCAGCCCTAAATTCAAATGTTCAGGGGGCCTGCAGTAGGCAGGAAACCTGAGATAGCTCAGGGCACAGAGATGGCCCTCTAATGTACATTTTGGAGGGACCGCTCTTATTTAGATATTTGAGCGGTCACTCCTTGATTGACACTTTGATAATGGAATACGTATTTCATAGCACTTTACAATGTGCACATTTTAGCGTTGGGCAAAACCCTCCTCAGCCATCATGGTACTGTGCGACCCTACATTCAAATGTTTAGAGGGCCTGCAGTAGGCAGGAAACCTGAGACAGCTGAGGGTCCAGAGATGGCCCTCTAACGTATGTTTTGGAGGGACCACTCTTATTTAGACATTTGGGCGGTCCTTCCCTCATTGACACTGTGATAGTGGAATACATATTCCATAGCACATTACAATGTGCACATTTTAGCATTGGGCAAAACCTTCCTCCTCCTTCACCTCCATGACATTTGCAGCCCTAAATTCAAATGTTCAGAGGGCCTGCAGTAGGCAGGGAACCTGAGATAGCTGAGGGCCCAGAGATGGCCCTCTAACATACGATTTGGAGGCACTGCTCTTACTTAGACATTTGGGCAGTCCCTCCTCTATACTTTGGGAAGGGTCCTCCTCTATTAATTTGGGAGGGCCCGCTATAAATTAGGGAGTACCCTCCTTTATTTATTTGGCAGGACCCTCTATACATTAGGGAGGGCTCTGCTTTATTCATTTGGGGGTGTCAAGCATTGATGCACAATTATTTGAGAATCCACGGCCAGAAGAAAGTCACTTTGAGGACACTTGCCATCAAGTCAGGCTACAATCTCAATTGTGAAGGAGGATAACATGGTAGATGAGTTGGTCAATGATTAGTCCACTCATCCGACCTTGGTCATTGGCACGCATAGCCAGCACACCAACACATAGGAAGATTGATACGTAACACCAACACAGGTGCCAAGGGGTACTGGTTTGACCAGACTAAGAACTGGGTCATCTGTGCCCAAGAGCACCCCCACTGTGGCTCAAGTCAGGGCATGGGGGCATTCAGCTGCTGTCTGGAATTTTTTACTAAAAGTCCTTCAGAAAAAAAATTGTAATATGTAGCATCTGCCATACCAAGCTGAGTATACGTAACCACATGGCAGCCAAGCACCCCAGTAGGTGGGCGGCACACCAGAGTACCAAATCTGTCTCTGCGGGTCAAAGCACTGCCATGTCACCTGTACTTTGTCCGTGAAAATCTGCTGTTTATCAAGCAGGCGCTCATAGCTCCTGCCCACAGGGTGCATTTGCAAACAGAAAGCAAACATCAACCTCATCAACTTAGTGTCTTGCTTGAGAGGTAAGGGAATCAGGTCACAGGTAGGTGAATTGGGCAAAAGGGGGTCAGGAGGGCCTAATCTGACCCTGATGCTGGGGTCCCTGGCTCACCCTGATCTCGGAGGTACCTCTGATGGTGAGGAGTTCCGAGCCACCACCCTGTACCCTAAAACTCCTGATTAGCCCTAGGCTGAGGGCCCCTACCTACACCCACAGGTCAGGAATCACAGCTTCTCCCAAGGAAAGACTTTAGCTCAGCAGCTAAGCATCAGCACAGCATCAAGACCTAGAGCACATAGCTATCAGCAGCACCTGATAGAGGAGAGAGAAGGCTATTTAAGGCCAGGGGGAGGAGATTCCAGGTGAGTCACACAATAACTCCTGAACCAGCAATTGAACATAATAGTGACTGCATTTCTGGAGCATACCACAGGAGGCAAGGACCTTCACAACCATCAATCATGCAGCTCTTAAAAGACAAACCACATACACAGCAGCATCCAACAATGTCAGCGCCATCTAAGCGCGTGACACTTAGTTGTCCAAGCGAAACGTCAAGTTGTCCGTAGCAGAGAGCTTGGAAAGAAAGCGTAAATAACTAGCCACGTACCCACAGGCATAAATACTAAAATCTCACATTGCCAAATTGCTATCTGTGGAGATGTTGACATTTTGCTTTGTGGGAACAGAATGCTTATGTGATCTCTTTAATGTGGCTATCTCATGATACTTGGTTTATAGCCACCACTATTTTAGACTAATAGGAAAGGAATTCTCCAGCAGACAGCCAAATCTTCATAAAGTACTTTTATTAGTACATCAGACCGTGCATAAAACAAACAATGTTGAGGAGGGGAACGCTATTTTAGACTGTGTGCTGACCACGACTTAAATAAGCATGTGTGAAACAATATCAACCGTGCTGTCACCAATTCTGTAATTAGGAAGGTCAACATAACAACGTACATGTGAAGAAGTTGTTCTGGACAATGAGGAATGAAACATTTCTGTGATGGCACACTGGGTGAACTTGGTAGAGGGTGGGACAGAGTGACAGCATGGGACGTCACATCACACATCCTACACATGCCAAGAGCAGTCGACCTAACTTCCATTATGGTTTCCATCTACACGTATGCCAGTTACTGCCTCTCCTCCTCATCCTCCATGTCATTTTGTAGCCCTCAAATCAATTGTTCACAGGAACTGCAAACCTGAGTTTGGTGAGGGCACAGAGGTGGCCCTATAACATATGTTTTGGAGGGCCCTCCTTTATTCATTTGGTGCTGAAATCAATGCCTCAAGAATAACACAGCATAAGCAAAGCCATATTTGCTAACTCTGATGGTCATCTCATTTGTACATTAGGGAGAGCCTTCATTTTTAAATTGGGAAGGGTCCTTCACAATCTGCGGTCCATGAAGCAGGCACTCTCACTTCCTGCCCACGAGCTGTGGTTGCACAGACACAGCAACCAACATGAACCATGTCCACTATTTATGTCCCAGAGAAGTGTACTGTTGTCCCAGATCTTGGAACAGATGCGTAAGTACACAAACACTTCCTTACAAGCAAAAACATTAAATGCTCACATTGCCAAATTGCTAGCCATGCAGATGTTTCCCGTTAGGTTTTGGGAACATAGTCTTTCTGTAATCTCTTGGCTGTGGCTACCCTAGGATACTGGTTTCCTAGCCAGTGCACCAATATTGTACCTGGTGTACCGATCTCACTTTACAGAAGCATGTGCTAAACTATATCAACCATGCTGTCAATAACGCCGTAACTGGGATGTTGCACATAGCAACAGACACATGGAGATGTTATTGTTGACAGTCAAGGATGATAAACTCCTCTTACGGCGCACTGGGCGAATCTGGTGGAGGGTGGGACAGGGTGACATCACACATCGTACCCACACCAAGAATATCCGCTCAACTTCATCATGGTTTCTATCTACTCGTATACCAGATTCTGCCTACTCTCCTCTTCCTCCTCCATGTCATTCTGCAGCCCTCAAATCAATTGTTCAAAGGGTCTGCAAACCTGAGTTTGGTGACAGTTTGGTAACATATACGTTTGGGAGGGACCTTCTCTAATCATTTTGGAGGACCCTCTATACACTTGGGAGGGCCTTCCTCTACAATTTTAGGGGTGAGACCACTGCCTTAAGAATCACACAGCATAAGCAAAGTCTTGGTTGTTGGCACTGAAAGTCATCTCATCTGTACATTAGGGAGGGCCTTCCTTAATACATTAAGGAGGGCCCTCCTCTATACTTTGGGAAGGGTCCTCTTGTATTCATTTGAGAGGGCCCTCTATACATTTTGGAGGGCCCTCCTCTATATTTTGGGAAGGACCCTACTCTATTCATTTTGGAGGGCCCCCTATACATATTGGAGGACCGTCCTTTATACATTAAGGAGGGCCCTCCTCTGCACTTTTGGAATGACCCCCCTGTATTCATTTGGGAGGGCCCTCTATACAGTACATTTTGAAGTGGCCTCCTGTATTCATTTGGGAACTCCTTTATAGAATTGGGAGGGCCCTCATCAAGTGGACACCCACTGCTACAGAGGGGACTCGCAACCCCAGCTTGGATGGGCTGGAGAGGAAGAGGTGAAGGCGAGGCAGCATGAGGAGAGGATGGGTATTGTTCCTCATGTAGGTGACACAGAACCTTTGCCTGTTTGAAGGTTGGCCCACATGGCACAGTTCCTGTGTAAGCGTCTGTTATAATACTCTCCTGTGATACACATTTTCACCAACAACCCATACTGGTTAGCCACCTTTCTCGACCGATGCTACAAGGAGAAAATAGCTTCTCTCCTTTTTGAGTTACCAAAGGGTTGCACAATGGAATCCTTCAAGAGATGACATTGTATATCACTTGCTGAAAACATCACCATCTGACAATGCTGGAGGCAGAGGTACCAGCTCTTTTCAACAGCAAGGATTAATGGGGAGAGACACGCACACCTGCTACAACAGAAGTGGCGGGAAATGTGCACAAATTGGGCCATTTTAAATAACCCTGCATATCAACAAGGGATTTCTGTGCCTGTAACAATACCAAGGAGATAGAAGTTGAACAAGATGCTAAAGGGATATTTAACTGACCATACCTGCATCATTCATGATGATTCACTTCCCTTTAATTATTGTGCATCCAAGTTGAGCACTACCGCCTGACCTTTCCTTACACTCCTTGGAGGTGTGGGCCAGCACTGCTGCTAGTGTCATGTCAGAGCATGTTTTCTGTTATGGTGGGGCAATCAATAATCACTGATAGGTGCACATAACTCTCCACAGAAAGTTCAGGCAGACTTACTCTAATTAAATTGAAGAGGGGATAGATTTATAGCTATATTGTAACCAAATCCCCCCAAATGACAGCAACACAACTCAAATTCCCCAAAACAGTTAACTTTTAAAAATTATGTGAACTACTGATGACCAAACCTTGTAAAGTTTGTGTATGTTTTACTGAACAGACATATGTTTGCCCACTATATAGACAAAAAGGTCAATGAAATACTCAACCCCATTCAAATCAATGTTGTCACGATACTGGTATCGCCAAACCAGAGCTTCAACATTAATCATGAATACGGAAATGTGTAACAGGTGTTCTTGGTGCTCAGAGAGCCTAGTTAAAATTGAAAAAAACACAACATCACAAGAAAAGTCTCCCCATTTGAAAATGTGGTGCCCTACCAGTACAGGAAACCACAGACCTACCTAAAACATGGATGGATTTCTACAGTGGGTATCCCATACACATTCAACACCTTCCACCCCAGACCTGTAGGGGGAGCCCCACTTGATGCCTTTAACCAAGATCCCCTATAAATACCAATGCTGAGGGAGGAGTTAGTCAGAATGGGCCATTGCTAGGAGAACTGTGAAGACGTCCTAGTGTGTCGGAGCCGTGCTAGGCCTGAGCCAGTTCACAACCAAACAGTTAGCAGCCTGGCCAGTGCAGGGGCCTAGAGTGAGGTCAAAGGTAAGGCGTAAAGTCACAGAGAAACAGCAGACTGGGGGCAGGGGAGCCGTAGCGGTTCACCCCAGAAAGCCACGGGACACCGGAGCCAGAGTCTGCAGGAGAGCATTTAGCCCAGCAGAGATACCGGTTCACCACGGCGACTGCAGTCTCCCAGGCATCTGTGTAGCAGCCAAGAAGGGAGCCAGGCACCGCAGGAGAGGATACAGCGGTAGTCCACAAGAAATTTTCCCACTGCCACACACAGGTGACAGAAGAGCAGAGGAGGCCAGGCCAATTTGCACACAGGTCAGGGGCTTCACAAAAGGGAAAAGAGACAAAGAGGCCTTAAACTCACTCACTGTTGAAGTGTTTCCCGACCACTGGAGAGTACCCTGGACATTACCTGCAATTCCACCAGTAAAGGTACAGAAATAACTTATGGTGTGTGTGTCAATACCTCAGTCCCTGACCCCTGTCCACTACGGAGGCTGCCATAGCTGCCGGGCAGCACAGCTAACTCCCTGTATCAATCCCTGTCACCTCATCATAGCCCCGGGAACCCTGCTCCGCCTGTGGGGAGCTATACCACCCAGCTGCCCATCCATCACTCCCGGAGGCCCACAGCAGCGCTGGTGCATTCATCAGAAACCACAGGTGGCATCACAACAAACTTTTGTTTTCTGTTTCTTTTATTCCCTTTCTACATTTCCCCAATTTTTGGGTCGACCATCAGGGCTACAGGTCTGGGCGGGCCACCAGGGACATCCCTCCCACTCCAAGCCTGGGTCAAGAGTTCCCATAGACCCCTGTGTGAGTCAAAAAAAGCATGGCCACATTGCACCAAAGTGGCATCAATTCACCCACAAAAAATGGAAAGAGCTATGTTCACACATTTTTTGTTTTTTTTTTCTGCAGTTGCGCAAAGCGCATCTGCTTTCACACATTGTGCTTTTGAGCACTTTTTTCTGCGTGCCTTTCATGAGCATATTTTAACATGTGGACAATGGGAAAAGTGCGGAGAAAACCACAAAAAGAATTGACATGTCTATTCTTTTTAAGCATGCGCTTTTGCAGTGAAAGCACGTGAAGCGACCGGTGGTAAGGCCGCGGGTGTGTGTGTATGATCTTTCTCAACAGAATCCCCATACTCAGGTTTAACCGATAATAACATTTCTTTACTGTAAAACATATTTATCTCACAGTCAACCGAACTATATGCGCACTTGTATATATTAGAGTCTCTGAATCTTCACTTCTTCCGGGTACGCAGCAAGAAAAGAAAACACAACAATGAAGGTATCTTTCCCTAACTTTCCCTAAAATCACGTACCAGTCTTATCACAGAAGAAGATGTCGCTCCTACGTAGCAGGCCTGGGATCTCCTCACTCTTCTTTGGTCTCCTTCTGCAGGTAACAGTCTGTCTCTCCCAGTCTCAGGGCACACAGATCAGGAGAAGGGAGATCACAGCAGCACAAATGGCTCCCTTATGTAGGTCACGGCCCCTGCACAAGCACTCTGGGTGCACGGCGGGCAAGGTTTTGCAGAGCGGCCAGAGTCACAGCACCAAAGTCCAGTGGCCCAGGATCAGTCACAGGGGCTTCTGCGGGGTGATTTTTCCGGCAAGGTGTTGCAAAGTAGCCCTCTTTCAACAGACATCCACAAGCAGATGTTCTCTTGTTCAACTCTGTGTCTGTCTTGATCTCCCGCCCTCTCTCCTCCTCAGCACATGGCTGTTGGGGGAGGGGAGCAGCAATCAATGCTGTTTTTTTTTTTCTCTCTGCAGTCATTTCAGCAATTGTCCACAAGGGGGCAGTGGCGGACTGTGCACAGCTCATTTCAATTTCAATAATACAATCTGAATTGTACACCTCATTACATACCCCCCACTTAAAGGTTGACAGTCCCTGTCAACAACCATCGGCTCCAAGGCAGTGATGGCCGTTGATATCATAGGGATTGCTCTCCGGCGGAGTAGGGACCTCTGTCGGGGGAAACCGTCATCCCCCCGTTCACCTTCGCTCCCTTGTTCAGGGCTCACAATATCTCCAATAAACTCAGTCACATTTTCTACCCGGGGAGAGTAGGATCGCCGGCGGTAGCGGCGCCGGTTGGGGGCAAATCTGCTTCCTTTAACGGGAACACCCCCGGGACCGGTGACGTCGGCGGCCTCTGTACCCTTCTCTCCCTTCACAACATCAAACTGTACCACCTCCCCATCACCAACGCTGCGGAGGCACTTACGAGGATTGTTACGCTTTATGGCAGTCTGATGTACAAACACGTCATCCTTTGTGTCATTCCTGTTGATGAAGCCATACCCATCGCGGACATTAAACCACTTCACCGTCCCCTGGACCCGAGTGGCCAGCACTTGCTTATCGGTCTGGCTCTGTCTCTTCACACCCTTTTCCCTGATCTCCCCTGCCGAGCGAACCGCTTTGGCTGGGGCGTCTAGTTTAAAGGTGGCGGCTGTTGTGGGGCACGACTTGCTGGTTCTAGTATATCGGAACACGGGTGGAGGATTCGGACAACGGTTTGCCCTATGGCGGGGGTCGCCGCATGTCCAGCACCTTCCCATAGGCCGACTGGGTTGCTGTCTCGCTTGCCTGTCCGCCTGTTGGTCTAGCATGAGCTGCAGCTGTAGTATCTGTTTCTGCAACTCTGCTACTATCTGCTTCAATTCTTCCGTGTCACTGCTCGGACTGCTGGCACCGGATATGGACCTGCAGGCCGTAGTATAAGTCTGGTTATAAGCTACTACCGGGAGGAGATTCTGTTGATCACACATCCTGCCGACTACGCCAGATGAAGCGACCGGTGGTAAGGCCGCGGGTGTGTGTGTATGATCTTTCTCAACAGAATCCCCATACTCAGGTTTAACCGATAATAACATTTCTTTACTGTAAAACATATTTATCTCACAGTCAACCGAACTATATGCGCACTTGTATATATTAGAGTCTCTGAATCTTCACTTCTTCCGGGTACGCAGCAAGAAAAGAAAACACAACAATGAAGGTATCTTTCCCTAACTTTCCCTAAAATCACGTACCAGTCTTATCACAGAAGAAGATGTCGCTCCCACGTAGCAGGCCTGGGATCTCCTCACTCTTCTTTGGTCTCCTTCTGCAGGTAACAGTCTGTCTCTCCCAGTCTCAGGGCACACAGATCAGGAGAAGGGAGATCACAGCAGCACAAATGGCTCCCTTATGTAGGTCACGGCCCCTGCACAAGCACTCTGGGTGCACGGCGGGCAAGGTTTTGCAGAGCGGCCAGAGTCACAGCACCAAAGTCCAGTGGCCCAGGATCAGTCACAGGGGCTTCTGCGGGGTGATTTTTCCGGCAAGGTGTTGCAAAGTAGCCCTCTTTCAACAGACATCCACAAGCAGATGTTCTCTTGTTCAACTCTGTGTCTGTCTTGATCTCCCGCCCTCTCTCCTCCTCAGCACATGGCTGTTGGGGGAGGGGAGCAGCAATCAATGCTGTTTTTTTTTTTCTCTCTGCAGTCATTTCAGCAATTGTCCACAAGGGGGCAGTGGCGGACTGTGCACAGCTCATTTCAATTTCAATAATACAATCTGAATTGTACACCTCATTACACACGTGTGTAAAAAAAATGTGCAAAAGCGCAACATATGAACGCAATTCAGGAAATACTGAACTGCGTTTTCATAATTGCGTTTCACTGCATTTAAGCATGCGTAAAAAAGCACCGCGTAAATACATTTAGCATTTAGCCCAGCAGAGATACCGGTTCACTGTGGAGACTCCAGTCTCCTGGGCATCTGTGTAGCAACCAAGAAGGGAGCCAGGTACCGCAGGAGAGGATACAGCGGTAGTCCACACGAAGGTTTCCCACTACCTCCACTACGGAGGCTGCCACAGCTGCTGGGCAGCATATCCAACTCCCTGCATCAATCCCTGTCACCTCATCACAGCCCCGGGAACCCTGCACCGCCTGTGGGGAGCTATACCATCCCCAGAGGACCACAGTAGCACTGGTGCATTTATCAGAAACCACAGGTGGCGTCACAAGAAACTTATTTTCATTTTCTCTTATTCCCTTTCTACATTTAACCAATTTTTGGGCCGACCACCAGGGCTACGGGCCACCAGTGACATCCCTCCAACTCCAAGCCCGGGTGCCGAGTTCCCATAGACCCATGGGTGAGTCAGCTTTCTGGCGTCATGAACAGGATTTCGTGCCCGATGTAACCGGGTATTGTGTGCCATGTTTATAAACTGTGTTTCATACACTGTTAACGCTGTGCCGCCATTACTGCACCATCAAGCAGGAAACAAAGGGGGCCTAACAGCCAGAAGAGCACAAAGACAAGCCCCACCCCATGCTCTGCCAAGTACTGTACAGGCGCAGCAGCCAAATTTGGAAACTCACGAACATTTAACTCCCTGCCTATGGAGCCACCACTTGTTTAACTATACAAAGACTGGCTGTGATTCACTAGGGGGGTCCCAAGATGAAGACTACATCGAGCGATCACAGAACCCCCTTCCTAGACTCTGCGAATTAGCCCAGACAAAGTATGTCCGCAGCCAGTAGAGCATCAGTCCCACCAGGCGATGTAGCCCCAATCAAGCCGATCTCGCTACCTTATGTCCCGGGGGCTAAGTGGTTACCCCAGTATGATGGCCATCCAGATACTTTGTCAGCATTTAAAAGAAAGATCTTCAGCATGTTAGATATGAACGCAATAACAGGTAAGCAGAGGGCTGCTGTTGTATTGGGACAGTTAACCGATGCAGCAGAGCGGGAGATTGAAACCTGGTCCGCGGCTGAGCAAGAATCAGTAACCATAATCTTTGATGAGCTGAAAATTGCTTTTGAGGACTGTAATAAGACTGAAAATTGAATGCGCTTTTACCACTGTTATCAGCAGCCGGAAATTGACATCAAAGCCTATGCCTGGCGTCTGCAGGAGGCACTGCAAGCTTTGAAACAAGTCAGTCCTGCTAGCATGCTGGATGAGAATAAGATGCTAATTAGAGATGAGCCACCACCCTAGTGTTCAAATTCGATTTGATTCGTTGAATTGGGGGTGTGTTCATCAAATGTTCGTCGAACAACGTCGAACACCATTGAAAGCAATGGCAGGCAAACAGAAACACATACAAACACATAGAAAATACATAGAAAACACCTTCAAAGGTGTCCAAAAGCTTACAAACTACTCAGAAGACACAACAAACACATGGAAAAGTGACAAGTACACATAGTCATGCGAAAAGAAAAGAGGTGGAGGAGTAAAAGGTGGAGGAGACACAGATATAGGCATGTCATGCCCTTCTAAAATCACGTAAAACACAGCAAGGGACTCCAAAAAGAGTCTTCATTTTTTACAAAAATTTGGGCACAGACACCACTTAAGTGGCATCAATTGCCCCAGAGTTGCAAGCTTAAAATGGTTGGTGAGGTGACTTTCATGCAGAACATTCAAAAATCCACAAGCCTTTAGTCTCCCCATGATATCTGTAAAATTTGTCACCAAAATCTGAGTAAAGGCCAAAAAATTAATAGCTTGAGTACTTCATGCATGAACCGTCACATGGATATGAAGCATAACTCGCAGTGGGAAGCTCACTGTGCTACAATACGGCCGGGCCAACCACCGTCTGCCCCATCAAGTGCATCCGTGGCCTCTTCATCCTCTGTGACTGTGGGAACAGCAGTCACGCATGCTTTTGGACACAGACCTTCCAACTCTTTACCTGAAACAGCCAGTGTGATTGGCAGGTTGTCAGTTCTTTTGAAAGTGGAAACACCTGCTGGTGTTGAGCGCTCTCCAACATTGAGAGCACCACCTTTGAATGAAGGCAACATAATATCTCAACCTGCACCTTCCTCACAGGCCAGCGATTTGCTGGGGACACCTTACTCAGCCCCATCTCAGCACAGGAGCCAGCCCTCGGTCCCTCAGATGTGGACAAGTAAAAGTCCATTTCCTCCTAGCTATGACAAAGCTAAGAGGTTGAATTTCACCATCTGCAAGCTGTTGGCTACAGAAATGCTGCCTTTCCGCCTGGTGGACACAGATGATTTTCAAGACCTTATGTCCGTCGCAGTGCCCCAGTACCAGATGCCCAGTCAAAGCTACTTCTGAAAGAAAGCTGTGTCTGTGCTACACCAGCATGTCGCACACAACATCACCGCTTTCTTGAGAAACTCTGTGTGTGACAGGGTGCATTTCACCACAGACACTTGGACGAGTAAGCATGGACAGGGGCGTTACATGTCGGTGACTGGGCACTGGGTAACTATGGTGACAGCAGGAGAAGGGGCTGCTGTCCAAGTCTGCTGTCCGAGTTGTGTGTCAATCCTCTGTATGTAGAGGTTCCTCCACTGCTTCTGCCTCCACAACCTCCTCTCGGTCCTCCACCTGCACCAAAAGCCTGTCTGGTAATGCCACCCACGTTGTAACTGCGCACAAGGAATCCTGCACACCTCCTTACTATGCTGGCAACAGGGCTCAACGGCATCAAGCAGTGTTTACGTTGAAATGTCTGGGAAATGTGAGTCACATAGGTGAGGAGTTGTGGTCAGCTCTGGAGACCCAGTTTCATCAATGGTTGTCTCCACTCAACCTGCAGCCAGGGAAGGCCATGTGCGACAATGCAGCAAACCTGGGTGCAGCACTTCGCTTGGGCAATGTGACACACGTGCCTTGTATGGCTTATGTCTTGAACTTGGTTGTCCAGCAATTTTCAGCCCACTATCCCGGCCTAGATGGGCTTCTGCAGAGGGCACAGTCGCTGTGTGCTCACTTCCGCCGTTCGCATCCTGCAGCTCAACGACTTGCATCTCTACAGAAGTCGTTCGGCCTGCCAGTTCAACGGCTGAAATGCGATGTACAGTCACTATGGAATTCAACTCTGCACATGTTGCAGCGACTGTGGCAGCACCGACGAGCCCTGGTGTAATATGTTATTATGTATAGCCATGGCCAACGAGATCCAGACGTGGGACAGATCACGCTGCTGGAGTGATCTCTGATCAAGGACCTATGCACTCTTCTGCACAGTTTTGAAATGGCGACGAAGATGTTTAGTGCTGACGATGCCATTATCAACATGACTATTCCGGTCATTTACATGCTGGAGCACACTTTAAACAGTATTCGGAGTCAGGTGGTGGGACAAGAGGAGGGGGAGGAAGTACAGGAGGAGTCGTATGCGGAAGGGATAACAAGATCTCCAAGGTCCAGACAATCGGTAGCACCAAGGCGGCAGGCATGGGAGGGTGGGGGAGAGGGATTAACGAGGGCGCATGGTAGCAGCCAAACTGTTGAGGAAGGTGCAGGAGCCAAGGAACAAATGGAGGACGAACTGGCGATGGGCACAGAAGACTCATCAGATGAGGGAGACCGTGATCACATTTCTGTTGTGCGAGGTTGGAGGGAGAGGGCAGAGGAAGGAAGCATGATTCTTACCTCGCCGCCACCAGCACAACAAGGACTTGGTCCTCCTGGATGCGCAAGACACATGTGTGTCTTCTTACTGCACTACCTGCAACATGACCATCGGATTGTCCGAATTAGAAGTAATGCCGACTACTGTGTTGCCACACTCTTAGATCCCTGGTACAAGAGTAAATTTGGCAAAATAATTCCTTCCATAGAAAGGGATTCATGCATGCAGGAGTATCAGCAGAAGCTGGTACAGAATCTTAGATCTGCTTTTCCACAAAATACCAGTTATGCACATAGTGAATCTCACAGTTCAAACTTGCCAACCGTTGGACTGTCAAGTCATCACTCAAACCGTAACAGTAACACCGTATCTGGTGGTAACAACAATTTTGTGTAATCGTTTCACCAATTTATTAGACCATCCTTTGCAAGGCCAGAGGAGACAAGAAGTGTGGCACATAGTCAACGCCTAGAGAGGATGGTACAGGAGTATATCCAAGTGAACATCAATGCCATGACTGTGGAACTGGACCCTTGCTCATTTTGGGCTTCCAATCTGGAAAAATGGCCTGAGCTCACCACTCATGACTTGGAGAGTCTTGTCGTGCCCGCAGCCAGCGTTCTCTCTGAACGTGTCTTTAGCGCTGCTGTTGGTGTGCTGACAGATAAGCGCACGCGGCTGTGCAGTGACAATGTAGACAGACTAACATTTATCAAGATGAACAAGTCATGGATCCGCAAGGAATTTTCTACCCCTGTGTCATTCCTGAGTTGGGTCATCCTTTGCGATCTCAAAAAAGGCCCAGGCTAGGCAAGGCTTAGAGCCCATTTGACCTGAAGAAGAGCCACCACGACTTCTGCTCAGAGGGAGAGTTGTGGTTGAAGATGCAGTTGTTGACGTGCTTCCAGTACTCCGTCTCTGTCCAGGAAAGCGCAACCTAACCTCATCATAACTAGCATCCTCCTCCACCTCCTCTGCTCACCTCATCGACTAGCTGACTGTGGGTTTACAGTAAGTGGGATCTCCAACCTCATCATCACCCTGTGTGCTCTCACACGCCTCGTCCTCAGAGCCAACCTCTTCCTGCCCTGACCGAAAAGTCAAGTTGTCGTTCCAATCAGGTATCTCAGTCTCATCAGCATCTTCCTCATTGTCTCCACCAACAGGAGTTACAGTTTGGGGATGAGGGTCTACATTATGCTCAGAACCTTCATCTGGGCCTGGATCCGACTCACAAAGCTTCTGGGCATCAGTGCAAATCATTTCCTCGTCTGGACTCACAGAAGCTTTGGAGCAGACCTCTGATTCCCAGGCTAAAGTATGAGTGAACAGCTGTGCAGACTCAACCATCTGTGTTACCCCATACTCAGATGGGCAGCTGGAGACTTGGGAGCTGTGAGGAAGCAAGTGCGATTGGGGTGACACCTCTGAGGACTTATTACACCTCTGAGGAGTATTTGTGATGTTGAAGTTGAGGTGGAGGAGAGCCCACTTGATGGAGCGCTTGATATCCATTCAAGCATCTGCTCTTTTTGTGCCTCATCTGCAATTGGTAGCGACGGTCGTGTCCCTAAGAAAAGGATCATATCAGATTGTCCATGAAAAGAAGTAGACATCTTAGTTTGGCTGAAAGATGGTCTTTCTTCTGCAGATGTTACTGTTGCTTTACCACCTACCTCACAGACTCAAACATTTTTCCCTTTCCAATATGCCTATTCCCCTTTCCACCAGCAGCAGGTCTTTTGCCACTCATTCTGGAGGTTAGCTAATTGGCAACTCTGTAGTTGTTGGCACAAAAAACTATGGATGGAAACCGAGCAGAGCTGAGTGGCCAAACTGTGGTACTAGCCCAAAAGGATTGTCTGGGTTAGGGCCCTTTCACATCAGCGGTAATTTGAAATCGCGGCAGATGCGGTGAAAAAAACGCATCTGCCGCGATTGCCGCATAGCCGCCGCATAATCGTTGCACTTGCGGCGCGGTTGCGGTAATCGCCATAGTAAGTATAGGGGGACTTGCGGCAGGTGCGGCAAGTGCGGTTTTGCCACTGACCCGTGGAAGCGCAAGAAGTGTGCGAAACGGTGTCGTCGACTTCTCAGGCACCACCTCCCTGCACTATGTTCAGTCGAATCTGTAAATAAACACCACAGCAAACTTCACCGGTGAAAAATTGTAATTAGATCTACAAGCGGTGTAGCTTGCTTCACAGGTGGGCTACTCCGCTGACTACCTGGCATTGCTACTAGCCCAAAAGGATCACCTGGGTTAGATGCAGTAAAAAATTGTTATTAGATAGACAGGCGGTGTAGCTTGCTTCACAGGTGGGCTACATTGCTGA
>JARQOC010003434.1:0-16494 GCA_033576535.1 Allobates femoralis | reverse complement strand
TTTTAAAAGATACTCAAAAACGTTTTTCCTAATGCATTGATACTCATAGACAAAAAGATTTCCAATATCTACAGTTGTGCTTGGAACTAAGTCAAAGTTTTAATACTCTGTTACTAATTGCATGAACCTAAGTAAGAATCATGGTGAAAATAGCATGCCCTTGCTTTCTTTTAAAATATACTCAAAAACTTTTTCCCTAATGCTTTGATACTCATAGACAAAAAGATTTCCAATATCTACGGTTGTGCATGGAACTGAGTCACAGTTTTAATACACTGTTACTAAGGGCATGATCCTTAGTAAGAATCATGGATTAAGTAGCTTGGCCTTGCTTTCTTTTAAAATATACTCAAAAACTTTTTCCCTAATGCTTTGATACTCATAGACAAAAAGATTTCCAATATCTACGGTTGTGCTTGGAACTGAGTGAAAGTTTTAATATTCTGTTACTAAGTGCATGATCCTAAGTAAGAATCATGGTGAAAATAGCATGCCCATGCTCTCTTTTAAACGATACTCAAAAACTTCTTACCTAATGCATTGACTCATAGACAAAAAAGATTTCCAATATCTACAGTTGTGCTTTGAACTGAGTCAAAGTTTTAATATTCTGTTACTAAGGGCAGGAGCCTAAGTAAGAATAATGGTAAAAATCGCTTGTTGTTGCTTTCTTTTAAAAGATACTGAAAAACTTCGTACCTATTGCATTTACTCATAGACAACAAAGATTTCCAATATCTACAGTTGTGCTTCGAACTGAGTCAAAGTTTTAATACTCTGTTACTAAAGGCATGAGCCTAAGTAAGAATCATCGTAAAAATAGTATGCCCTTGCTTTCTTTTAAAAGATACTCAAAAACTTTTTCCTAAATGCATTGATACTTTTAGACAAAAAGATTTCCAATATCTACGGTTGTGCCTGGAACTGAGTCAAAGTTTTAATACACTGTTACTAAGGGCATGAGTCTTAGTAAGAATCATGGATTAAGTAGCTTGGCCTTGCTTTCTTTTAAAAGATACTCAAAAACGTTTTCCCGAATGCATTGATACTCATAGACAAAAAGATTTCCAATATCTACGGTTGTGCATGGAACTGAGTCTCAGTTTTAATACACTGTTACTAAGGGCATGATCCTTAGTAAGAATCATGGATTAAGTAGCTTGGCCTTGCTTTCTTTTAAAATATACTCAAAAACTTTTTCCCTAATGCTTTGATACTCATAGACAAAAAGATTTCCAATATCTACGGTTGTGCTTGGAACTGAGTGAAAGTTTTAATATTCTGTTACTAAGTGCATGAGCCTAAGTAAGAATCATGGTAAAAATCGCTTGTTCTTGCTTTCTTTTAAAAGATACTGAAAAACTTCTTACCTAATGCAATGACTCATAGACAACAAAGATTTCCAATATCTACAGTTGTGCTTTGAACTGAGTCAAAGTTTTAATACTGTGTTACTAAAGGCATGAGCCTAAGTAAGAATCAGGGTGAAAATAGCATGCCCTTGCTTTTTTTAAAAGATACTCAAAAACTTTTTCCCTAATGCTTTGATACTCATAGACAAAAAGATTTCCAATATCTACGGTTGTGCCTGGAACTGAGTCAAAGTTTTAATACACTGTTATTAAGGGCATGAGTCTTAGTAAGAATCATGGATTAAGTAGCTTGGCCTTGCTTTCTTTTAAAAGATACTCAAAAACGTTTTTCCTAATGCATTGATACTCATAGACAAAAAGATTTCCAATATCTACAGTTGTGCTTGGAACTTAAAAGAAAGCAAGGGCATGCTATTTTCACCATGATTCTTACTTAGGTTCATGCCATTAGTAACACAGTATTAAAACTTTGACTTAGTTCCAAGCACAACTGTAGATATTGGAAATCTTTTTGTCTATGAGTATCAAAGCATTAGGGAAAAAGTTTTTGAGTATATTTTAAAAGAAAGCAAGGCCAAGCTACTTAATCCATGATTCTTACTAAGGATCATGCCCTTAGTAACAGTGTATTAAAACTGTGACTCAGTTCCATGCACAACTGTAGATATTGGAAATCTTTTTGTCTATGAGTATCAAAGCATTAGGGAAAAAGTTTTTGAGTATATTTTAAAAGAAAGCAATGGTATGCTATTTTTACCATGATTCTTACTTAGGCTCATGCCTTTAGTAACACAGTATTAAAACTTTGACTTAGTTCCAAGCACAACTGTAGATATTGGAAATCTTTTTTGTCTATGAGTCAATGCATTAGGTAAGAAGTTTTTGAGTATCGTTTAAAAGAAAGCAAGGGCAAGCTATTTTCACCATGATTCTTACTTAGGCTCATGCCATTAGTAACAGAGTATTAAAACTTTGACTTAGTTCCAAGCACAACTGTAGATATTGGAAATCTTTTTGTCTATGAGTATCAATGCATTCGGGAAAACGTTTTTGAGTATCTTTTAAAAGAAAGCAAGGCCAAGCTACTTAATCCATGATTCTTACTAAGACTCATGCCCTTAGTAACAGTGTATTAAAACTTTGACTCAGTTCCAGGCACAACCGTAGATATTGGAAATCTTTTTGTCTAAAAGTATCAATGCATTTAGGAAAAAGTTTTTGAGTATCTTTTAAAAGAAAGCAAGGGCATACTATTTTTACGATGATTCTTACTTAGGCTCATGCCTTTAGTAACAGAGTATTAAAACTTTGACTCAGTTCGAAGCACAACTGTAGATATTGGAAATCTTTGTTGTCTATGAGTAAATGCAATAGGTAAGAAGTTTTTCAGTATCTTTTAAAAGAAAGCAACAACAAGCGATTTTTACCATTTTTCTTACTTAGGCTCCTGCCCTTAGTAACAGAATATTAAAACTTTGACTCAGTTCAAAGCACAACTGTAGATATTGGAAATCTTTTTTGTCTATGAGTATCAAAGCATTAGGGAAAAAGTTTTTGAGTATATTTTAAAAGAAAGCAAGGGCATGCAATTTTCACCATGATTCTTACTTAGGTTCATGCCATTAGTAACAGAGTATTAAAACTTTGACTTAGTTCCAAGCACAACTGTAGATATTGGAAATCTTTTTGTCTATGAGTATCAATGCATTAGGGAAAACGTTTTTGAGTATCTTTTAAAAGAAAGCAAGGCCAAGCTACTTAATCCATGATTCTTACTAAGACTCATGCCCTTAGTAACAGTGTATTAAAACTTTGACTCAGTTCCAGGCACAACCGTAGATATTGGAAATCTTTTAGTCTATGAGAATCAAAGCATTAGGGAGAAAAGTTTTTGAGTATCTTTTAAAAGAAAGCAAGGGCATGCTATTTTCACCATGATTCTTACTTAGGCTCATGCCTTTAGTAACACAGTATTAAAACTTTGACTCAGTTCCAAGCACAACGTAGATATTGGAAATCTTTTTGTCTAAGAGTATCAATGCATTAGGGAAAAAGTTTTTGAGTATCTTTTAAAAGAAAGCAAGGGCATACTATTTTTTACCATGATTCTTACTTAGGCTCATGCACTTAGTAAAAGAATATTAAAACTTTCACTCAGTTCCAAGCACAACCGTAGATATTGGAAATCTTTTTGTCTATGAGTATCAAAGCATTAGGGAAAAAGTTTTTGAGTATATTTTAAAAGAAAGCAAGGCCAAGCTACTTAATCCATGATTCTTACTAAGGCTCATGCCCTTAGTAACAATATTAAAACTGTGACTCAGTTCAATGCACAACGTAGATATTGGAAATCTTTTTGTCTATGAGTTCAAGCATTAGGTAAAAAGTTTTTGAGTATATTTAAAAGAAAGCAATGGCATGCTATTTTTACCATGATTCTTACTTAGGCTCATGCCCTTAGTAAACAGAATATTAAAACTTTGACTTAGTTCCAAGCACAACTGTAGATATTGGAAATCTTTTTGTCTATGAGTATCAATGCATTAGGGAAAACGTTTTTGAGTATCATTTTAAAAGAAAGCAAGGCCAAGCTACTTAATCCATGATTCTTACTAAGGATCATGCCCTTAGTAACAGTGTATTAAAACTGTGACTCAGTTCCATGCACAACCGTAGATATTGGAAATCTTTTTGTCTAGAGTATCAATGCATTAGGGAAAAAGTTTTTGAGTATATTTTAAAAGAAAGCAAGGGGCATGCAATTTTCACCATGATTCTTACTTAGGATTCATGCCATTAGTAACAGAGTATTAAAACTTTGACTTAGTTCCAAGCACAACTGTAGATATTGGAAATCTTTTTGTCTATGATATCAATGCATTAGGGAAAACGTTTTTGAGTATCTTTTAAAAGAAAGCAAGGCCAAGCTACTTAATCCATGATTCTTACTAAGCTCATGCCCTTAGTAACAGTGTATTAAAACTTTGAATCAGTTCCAGGCACAACCGTAGATATTGGAAATCTTTTAAGTCTATGAGTAATCAATGCATTAGGGAAAAAGTTTTTGAGTATCTTTTAAAAAAAAGCAAGGGCATGCTATTTTCACCATGATTCTTACTTAGGCTCATGCCTTTAGTAACACAGTATTAAAACTTTGACTCAGTTCAAAGCACAACTGTAGATATTGGAAATCTTTGTTGTCTATGAGTCATTGCATTAGGTAAGAAGTTTTTCAGTATCTTTTAAAAGAAAGCAAGAACAAGCGATTTTTACCATGATTCTTACTTAGGCTCATGCCTTATAACAGATATTAAAACTTGACTTAGTTCCAGCACAACCGTAGATTTTAAATCTTTTTGTCTATGAGTAAAAGCATTAGGGAAAAAGTTTTTGAGTATTTTTAAAAGAAAGCAAGGCATGCTATTTTCACATGATTCTTACTAGGTTCATGCCATTAGTAACAGTTATTAAAACTTTGACTAGTTCCAAGCACAACCGTAGATATTGGAAATCTTTGTCTATGATATCAATGCATTGAGGAAAATTTTTTGAGTATCTTTTAAAAGAAAGCAAGGCTGCTATTTCCCATGATTCTTACTAGTCTGCCTTAATAGAACAGTTATTAAAACTTTGACTCAGTTCCAGGCACAACCGTAGATATTGAAATCTTTTTGTCTATGATATCATGCATTAGGAAAGTTTTTGAGTATCTTTTAAAAGAAAGCAAGCAGCAACTACATCACATGATTCTTACTAGTCATGCCTTAGATAACACAGTATTAACTTTGACATAGTTAGCAATGTAGATATTGGAAATCTTATTGTCATGAGTATCAGCATTTAGGGATAACGTTTTGAGTATATCTTTTAAAAGAAGAAGCCACTACTTAACCATGATTTTACTAGTCATGCCATTATCTGTATTAACATTTGACCTCAGTCAGGCACAACCTAGATACTGGAAATCTTTGTCAGAGTATTGTAGGGAAAAAGTTATTGAGTCTTTAAATGAAAGAAGTGTGTTTTACCATGATTCTTACTTGCTCATGCTTAGTAACAGTATTAAAACTTTGACATTCAAGCAAACGTAGTATTGGAAATCATTTTGTCTATGAGTCAAGCATAGTAAAAGTTTTTTCCAGTTCTTTTTAAAGAAAGCAAGCAGGATCTTAAACCATATTCTTACTAGCTCATGCTTAGTAAATTCATTGCTTTGACATGAAAGTGTGTTTTCCGTTCTAAACAGTGAAATAGACATTTAAGCATACGTTTGACTATATCTCTGGCTAGAAAGAAGATACATTAAATTTTTTGTCCATTCTGCTCTCTTTATGAACCTAAGCAGGAATCCCAAAGAACAGCATCAAGCTCCAGTAGTTTTGGAGAAAATTCATTGCTTTGACATGAAAGTGTGTTTTCGCGTCTAAACAGTGAAAATAGACATTTAAGCATACTTTGACTATATCTCTGGCTAGAAAGAAGATACATTCAAATTTTTTGTCCATTCTGCTCTCTTTATGAACCTAAGCAGGAATCCCAAAGAACAGCATCACAGCTCCAGTAGTTTTGGAGAAAAATTCATTGCTTTGACATGAAAGTGTGTTTTCGCGTCTAAACAGTGAAAATAGACATTTAAGCATACGTTTGACTATATCTCTGGCTAGAAAGAAGATACATTCAAATTTTTTGTCCATTCTGCTCTCTTTATGAACCTAAGCAGGAATCCCAAAGAACAGCATCACAGCTCCAGTAGTTTTGGAGAAAAATTCATTGCTTTGACATGAAAGTGTGTTTTCGCGTCTAAACAGTGAAAATAGACATTTAAGCATACGTTTGACTATATCTCTGGCTAGAAAGAAGATACATTCAAATTTTTTGTCCCATTCTGCTCTCTTTATGAACCTAAGCAGGAATCCCAAAGAACAGCATCACAGCTCCAGTAGTTTTGGAGAAAAATTCATTGCTTTGACATGAAAGTGTGTTTTCGCGTCTAAACAGTGAAAATAGACATTTAAGCATACGTTTGACTATATCTCTGGCTAGAAAGAAGATACATTCAAATTTTTTGTCCATTCTGCTCTCTTTATGAACCTAAGCAGGAATCCCAAAGAACAGCATCACAGCTCCAGTAGTTTTGGAGAAAAATTCATTGCTTTGACATGAAAGTGTGTTTTCGCGTCTAAACAGTGAAAATAGACATTTAAGCATACGTTTGACTATATCTCTGGCTAGAAAGAAGATACATTCAAATTTTTTGTCCCATTCTGCTCTCTTTATGAACCTAAGCAGGAATCCCAAAGAACAGCATCACAGCTCCAGTAGTTTTGGAGAAAAATTCATTGCTTTGACATGAAAGTGTGTTTTCGCTCTAAACAGTGAAAATAGACATTTAAGCATACGTTGACTATATCTCTGGCTAGAAAGAAGATACATTCAAATTTTTTGTCCATTTGCTCTCTTATGAACCTAAGCAGGAATCCCAAGAACAGCATCACAGCTCCAGTAGTTTTGGAGAAAAATTCATTGCTTTGACATGAAAGTGTGTTTTCGCGTCTAAACAGTGAAAATAGACATTTAAGCATACGTTTGACTATATCTCTGCTAGAAAGAAGATACATTCAAATTTTTTGTCCATTCTGCTCTCTTATGAACCTAAGCAGGAATCCCAAAGAACAGCATCACAGCTCCGTAGTTTTGGAGAAAAATTCATTGCTTTGACATGAAAGTGTGTTTTCGCGTCTAAACAGTGAAAATAGACATTTAAGCATACGTTTGACTATATCTCTGGCTAGAAAGAAGATACATTCAATTTTTGTCCATTCTGCTCTCTTTATGAACCTAAGCAGGAACCCAAAGAACAGCATCACAGCTCCGTAGTTTTGGAGAAAAATTCATTGCTTTGACATGAAAGTGTGTTTTCGCGTCTAAACAGTGAAAATAGACATTTAAGCATACGTTTGACTATATCTCTGGCTAGAAAGAAGATACATTCAAATTTTTTGTCCCATTCTGCTCTCTTTATGAACCTAAGCAGGAATCCCAAAGAACAGCATCACAGCTCCAGTAGTTTGGAGAAAAATTCATTGCTTTGACATGAAAGTGTGTTTTCGCGTCTAAACAGTGAAAATGACATTTAAGCATACGTTTGACTATATCTCTGCTAAAGAAGATACATTCAAATTTTGTCCATTCTGCTCTCTTATGAACCTAGCAGGATCCCAAAGACAGCATCACAGCTCATAGTTTTGGAAAAAATTCTTGACAAAGTGTGTTCGTCAAACAGTGAAAAAATTTAGCATATTACATCTTGCTAAAAAAGAATTCAATTTTCCATCCCTCTTATGACAACGATCAAACATCAACCTGTTTAAAATTCATTGCTTTATGAGTGTGTTCGCTCTAACAGTGAAAAGACATTTAAGCATACGTTGCTATATCTCGCTAAGAAGATACATCAATTTTGTCATCTGCTCTCTTTATAACAAGCAGACCAAGAAGATCACAGCCCAGTAGTTGGAAAAAATTCTTGCTTTGACATGAAAGTGTGTTTCGCGTTAAACAGTGAAAATAGACATTTAAGCATACTTTGACTATATCTCTGGCTAAAAGAAGATACATTCAATTTTTGTCCATTCTGCTCTCTTATGAACCTAAGCAGAATCCCAAAGAACACATCACAGCTCCATAGTTTGGGAAAATCATTCTTGACATAAGTGTTTCGCGTCTAAACAGTGAAAAAGACATTTAAGATACTTTGACTAATTCTGGCTAGAAAGAAGATACATTCAAATTTGTCCCATCTGCTCTCTTTATGAACCTAAGCAGAATCCCAAAGAACAGCATCACAGCTCTATTTGGAGAAAAATTCATTGCTTTGACATGAAAGGTGTTCGTCTAACAGAATAGACATTTAAGATACGTTTGACTATATTCTGCTAGAAGAAGATACATAATTTTTGTCCATTCTGCTCTCTTTATGAACCTAAGCAGAATCCCAAAGAACAGCATCACACCATATTTGAGAAAAATCATTGCTTTGCATAAAGTGTGTTTCGTCTAAACAGTAATAGACATTTAAGCATACTTGACTATACTCTGCTAGAAAGAGATACATTCAATTTTGTCCATTCTGCTCTCTTTATGAACCTAGCAGAATCCCAAAAACAGCATCACAGCTCAGTATTTTGGAGAAAAATTCATTGCTTTGACATGAAAGTGTGTTTTCGCTAAACTGAAAATAGACATTTAACATACGTTTGACTATACTCTGGCTAGAAGAAGATACATTCAAATTTTTTGTCATTCTGCTCTCTTTTGAACCAAGCAGAATCCAAAGAACAGCATCACAGCCAGTAGTTTGGAGAAAATTCATGCTTTGACATGAAAGTGTGTTTTCGCGTTAACAGTGAAATAGACATTAACATACGTTGACTATATCTCTGCTAGAAGAAGATACATTCAATTTTGTCCATTCGCCTCTTATGACTAAGCGGAATCCAAAGAACACATCACAGCTCCAGAGTTTGGAGAAAAATTCATTCTTGACATAAGTTTCGCGTCTAAACAGTGAAAATAGACATTAACATCGTTGACTATATCTTGCTAAAAGATCATTCATTTTGTCCATTCTGCTTTTTATGACCTAAGCAGATCCCAAGAACACTCACAGCCCTGTTTTGAGAAAAATTCTTGCTTTCTGAAAGGATACTCAAATTTTGCATTTTCTCTTATGAACCTAGAATCCCAAAAAGCATCAATGTATTTGGAGAAAATAGCTTGACATAAAGTTCGCGTCAAAGTGAAAAAATTTCATCTTTGACTAATTCTGGCTAAAAGAAAATAAATTTTCCATTTGCTTTTTGCTAAAGGAATCCAAAAGCATCGCTCCTATTGAAAAAATCTCGACAGAAGTTTTTGGTAAACATGAATGAATTAGTCGTTACTAATGCTAAAGATACTTAATTTTGCAGTCTTAAATACGTCCAAGACAAGCAGATTGAAAAATCAGCTGAATAGGGTTCGCTTCTAAAGTGTTTGCTTACTAATCTTAAAGAACTTTTTTGCAGTCTTTAAATGTCCCAACGCTCCAGCCCAGAGTTGAGAAAAACAGCTCAGAGTTGTTTTCTAAGTGAAATTTGTCGTTAAACGAAAAGAATTTACATATTTGCATTCTGCTTAAGAACTAAATTCATCGCTCTCCTAGTAGAAAAATTCATAGTTGAAAATATGCTTACATAGTTGTTTTCTAAAGAAATAATAATTGCTATCTGCTAAAAACATCATCGTCCTATACTAGAGAAAACACTCAGCATGTTTGAAAATTCATTGCTCTTGCAGAAGTACATTCATTTATGTCATTTTCTAAAAGAACATTAAAATTTTTTTTTTCCCATTCTGCTCTCTTTAAAAACCTAAGCGGGCCCCCCAAAGAACAGCATCACAGCCCCATTTTTTTTTGGAGAAAAAATTCGGGGGCCGGGTTTTTGGATCTCAGCCTGGCAGACGTGTTTAGTTTGAGCTCCTGCTTCTCGGGGGGGAAAAAAAAACGGGCCCCCCTTCCTTAGGGGGGAAAAACCATCAATTTAAACCCAAGATCTTTGGGAAAACCAGCCTAAAGGGACACTTCTGGATCTTCTGGACCCCCTTTTTTCCCAAATTTTTTTTTTCGGACTCCTTGGCCCCCCAAAAACCCCAGAGAACTATTGGATATACACCTTCCTTTCATATCTAGGGGATTTCATCCCCTTCATTTCCCCTTCCTGGATCCTTAACCCCCTTGGGGATCCCCCCCCAATTTGGGGGGAAAAACTCTCCAAAACCCCCAGGAGCCCCCCCGGGACCTTTAAAAGCCTTTTGGGCCCCTTTTCCCGGGCCTTTTCCTGGGACTCCCCCGCTTCCCCTGGGGGGTTGAAGCTGAGCGGTGGCCGGGTTTTCCCCACCCCAACCCCTGCAACGAACATCCATAAAAGAAAGGGGTTTACTGTTTAAATCGAAGCTCTTATCCCATCAAATTTAGGAGTTTTGGTGGAGCTCTCCTGCGATTCTTATCCAAAATTAAGCTTCAATCCTCCAAAAGGGATATAAAAAAAGGCTTCAGATCAGGTGAGATTTCCCCCCGGTTTATTCTCAATTTCCTGCCCCTTTCCCGGGTTTAAAATTTGGTTACCACTGCATGATTTGGGCTGTTTTTTCCCCCCAAATTTTTTTCCCCCCTTTTTTTGTGAGTGTATTGCATTGCTGAGATGTCCCCCCCAAAAACTCTTGACCCCAGAGGGTTTTTAGGGGTTTACTCCCCTTTTTTTCCCCGGGCCAAATTTTTCCCGCCTTTTTTGCGAGTGTATTGCATTGCTGGAGAGCGACCATACCAACTCTTGCCCCCAAGGGGGGGGCTAGCGGTACTACCTTTTTTTTTCCCCCAATTTCTCCCGCTCGTTTCACAAGGGGACACTGCTTTTTTAGTTGGGGGTTTTATACCAACGGGTTAAAGCCAGGGGGCCCATTCTTTTTCCCCCCCATATTTTTCTCCCCCGCCTTTTTTCAATATTTTTTCCCCAAATTCATTAAATAACGGTCGATCCCGTTGGCGGCAGTGGATGATTTTTTTTTCTTTTTTTCTCTCTTTTGTTTCGGGAGGAATTCCGGAAAAGCAACTCTTTTTCTAAAACAACCTTGAAAAAGTGGGAAGCTTCCTCTCTGTTCCGGAAACTCGGGGGGTTGCGGGCTGGCTCCCGGGCCCTTTTTTCTTGCTGTGCCCTCACCAGGACCCTTCACTTCCTTTTTCCCGGCTGTGTGCTCCGGCCGCGATAAAGAGTGGAAAAAATTTCCCGACGCTGTCCCTTTCCTTGGGGGTCCCGGCTGTTATTCTTCTGTCCTCCTGGATAACACAGCGACTCACCTGGGGGACGCTGAAACCCTACCCCCCCCTCAATTCTTATCCCGGCATTTCTAAATCTCACAGCCCAGTCTGACAACTCGCAGGTAACCCTGTTTTATATAAAAAACACCGGGCTAACTCGCTTTTTTCCCTTCTGATGGTGTGGCGATTAAATTTAAAGACTTGCGGGGAACTCTGCGGGTGACGGGCCATATCAACTACCTTCCCCCCCTCGCTTAGAATCTTTGCCTTAACTGCGTTTCCCCCTTTGGGGATTGAGTGCTCTCTCTATTATTACACCATCTATTATTTCCAATTTATCCCTGCTTTTTTTTAAACCCCCAATAGGATTGCTTTGGCCCTTTGTTACACTCCCCTGGAACTTTCCCAACTAGACTTTTTAAACAACTCTGAAGAAAAGTTTGACTCTACGGGATCCCTGTTGGGGTCTAAAAAAAAGGGGGTTTGACCACCTTTTTTTTTTCAAAACCCCAACGTTCCTGCATGGTCAGCAGTCCCACACCCTTTCCCTTTTGGTTCTAGTCTTCCAAATAAGAACATCCTCTCTGTTTGACTCTGGAACTTTTGGCTTCCCCCCTGATTGACATTTTTTTACTTGTGGACTACAATGAAACCTTCAACTCATCGATCTCTCAAAACGTCGATCTTGTATTCTTTTCTAGAAACCCCACACCTTTTGGCCCTTTGGATTCCCTTTGGGAAAATCTTTTTTTTGATATAACGATTTTCTGTTTGTTTCTCTCTAGGATAAACTCGGGTCCCAAAATTTGGTAAATCTACTGGTTGTTATTATATTACTTGTTTTCCCTTTAACCTTATCTTTTCTTCTTTTTAATACTTTTATATTTGTCTTTCTTTTTTATACTTATTTAAAACCTCCCTCAGAAACCCTTTTTTTTTTCCCCCACTCTTTTTGTCCTGCAAAACTCTCCTTTAGCTTTTGTACGATATATTTAATTTTTCTTTCCAATTTGAGTAAGGGCTTACTCCCGGGCCCCTTTTTTTCTCTTCACGTGGATATAGTTTTGTATTATTTTCCCCCCCTTTAATTATTCCCCTAATTCCAACTGTTTATTCCCAAACTTAAAAAACCCCATTGTGACTTTTTGGTTTCCTCCCGCTACTGATTCTTGGCAGCCTTTTAAACTAATTTTAATCTTTTCTGTTGGGCCTTCCTTAAAGTATTACCCCCACTTCCATATAAAATATCCTTTTTAACATATAATTTAGTGAACCTCAGGTCAAAACACAGAAATAAACCCATTAACCCAAATTTTTATTATCTCCTCCCCATAATACCCGTTCTATATTATTCTATTAAGCCCATCATAACTTTGACCATGTCTATCCCAAGCCACCAAGAACGGACATTTAAAACCGCTCATGGGAAAGTCCAAACAACCCGGTTTCCCGATCTCCCAGGCACTCAAATAGTGCCCCGGACTATTTTTTCCCAAAAAGGGCATGGTTTAAAAAATTTTTTCAAACCAACCATTTCCCCCTTTAAAAAAGGAAAAAGGGTTTAGCTACCCAAAAAAAAATTGAGGTTTTTCCCTGAAACCCGAAATTCCCCTTTTTTTCTTTGAATCAGATGTTTTCCCCCAAACAAAAGTCCCCCCCAAACAAAAACCAAAAACAGAATCCCCAAATCCCCAATCTTTTTGACACATTTGAGGGAAATTGATTGGACTGGCCCAATTAATAAGGATTTTTTTAAAAGACATTTTTTATGCTCTAGATTAAAAAAAAAAACTATTTGAAAAAACGACGGGAATCCAAATTTGCTTCTACAATTCGGTCGACAAGGTTACCCCAACAAATTTTAAAAAAAATAAATCAGTTTCTCTCTGCCCTAAATTAAAAATTATGAATCATTAACCAAAAGAACATACTTTGTGGGGGGAGAAATGTAAAACCCCCCCAAAACAAACTGACTGAATTTGATGAAAAAAGACAGGCGTCAAATTTTTAAAGTTCCGGGGAATAGAAGAAAACTATCCCCACTAACCAACTTACCCAATTTATCACTAAATTATTAAAAAAATCAATCCCATTTTTAAAATGACTTTGGACCTCACTTTAAACCTCAGTTTTTGCCCCCCCGGAAACCTACATCACTTCCAAAAAAAATTTTTTTTTAGGGATGTCTTAGTAAAAATTTCATTTTTTACATACCAAGGCCCCTGATAGTTAACAAATAAAAGAAAAAAAAAACCCCTTTTCCCCTCCCTTATCACCGCATTAAAATTTTCGCTGATATCTCAAAACCCAAAACAATGCTCCAGAGGGGGGAAACCTCCCCTTACTAAAATTCTAAGGTAATTCAATCCCCCAAAAAAGGGGTTTTTAAAACCCCCCAAAAAGGGCTCCTTTTTTTTCCAAAGGGGAAGGCTATTCCCCCTTTTTCCAAAAGTTCCCAGGGGTCTAAAAACACTCAAAGACTAGGCTTCTCGTTCCTTAAATGGATCTTTTCCCCCTTTAGTAGGGCGAGTTATGGCAAAAACCCACTAGCCCCCTAAAGAGGAATTTAAAGTGTTTCCCTGATCCCCTTCTGAGTTCCAAAGGGTGAAAAATTCTAATTTTTTTAATTCTCGATACATTACCCTTTTTTCCTTTCGTTATTTATAATTCACCTTTTCCCCCAAACAAATTGTTTTCCTTTCAAACACAACAGCCATATTTTTCCCCAATTAATTCTACTAAATTTAAAATGTCTCTTCGTTTTTTTCTCTAAACTCAACGGTTTTTAAAATTCCCCACAGAGAAGATTCTTTTTATGGAAATCGATTTAAAAAGGGAATCTAAGGCTGATATCTTAGGCCTCCAAGAAAAAAAAAATTCCCCTCTTTCCCAACCTCCAAGACTTACCAACAAAAATTTTAAAACCCTATATTTCTATGCCAAAAACCCGGGGAAGGGAAAAAAACCCGGGGGTTTAGCTTTTCATGATCAGCAATAATGTTGTATTTGAGAAAAATTGATAGATTAGAAGACCCTAAAAGGAAGTTTTTTAGCCCTAATCTGTAAATTTAAACAATCACCTGTTTACACTTATCTGTATTTTTTTCCCCCAACAGGGCTAAAAAAAACGTTCCTAAAAAAAATCATTTGACTAATTGGGGAAAAAATCCAAGGAAAATTTATCTTATTTGGAGATTTAATGCGTTCCTAAAAAGCATAGTTGATTTTTCAAAAAAGGGAAAAGGGAAATAAGAAAACGAAGTTTTTAGACCCCTTGGCTCTACAAAAATATTTTTTTCGATTTTTTCCTGCCTGAATTCTTCCTCTGTAGAATACACCCCCCTTTCTAAAATTCATTAAAACCTATTCAAGAATTTTTTCCCGGTTTTTAGGGTTCCATTTTTTCCCCTTTCCCCAAAATTTACCAAAGTAGAAATTGGGGCTAGAACCCCCTCAGACCATGCCCCCATCATTTTTGATTTCAGATATGGGCCCCAAAAAACCTTTTACATAAAAATGGAAAAAAAAACAGTTTCTTATATTTTCCCCCCAATTTTTCAAAAAAGACATCGAAGTTTATTCTCAATTATTTCCCCAAAAAAAAGATCAACCGATACCCCCCAAAAAAAATCTTTGGTCAGCTTTTTTAAAACTGTCTCCCAGGCAAACCATCCAAAATTTAAAAGCCCAATTAAACAAATCCAAAACCCAACAACAATCAAGAGAATATGTCCCAAAAACCAAAACACCCGGAATTACTACACCAAACCTCCAAGGATTCTCAAAAAGTTTGATGAAAAACTTTAAAATCCCCCTTGAGATAAAAAACAATCCTTACTTAGAATATGAAAAAATTTAAACAAAAACTCAAAACTGCCCACTAAACCAAAATTTGGACGATAGATCCTCCAAAAATTTTTTAGCCCAAAAAAATTTAAAAAACCCGAGGGGGTTCAGCAAGAATAAAAGCAATTAAAAAGCAACATGACAATTCTCTTCTCCATTTACACCAGGTGACTTTTGCTTTGGAATTTGTTTTTCCCTTTTTCTCCTCTTTTTATAACCCCCGAAAGACTGCCCTTTTCCAAATACTCCCCCAACGAAGATGAAATCCTTCAATATTTAAACAACCCGGATCTACCTTCTTTATCATCCCCATGAATTGACCTTTTATTAAAATCCCCCTACTTCTTTTTTGAAGTCTAAAAAGGTCATCAAAAAATCTAAAAATTGGGAAAACCCCTGGGGGCCCGATGGGGGGCCAAAAAAGAATTTACAAGAGTTTAATCAAAATTCTGGTCCTTTTCTTTTCCAAAAATAGCAAATCATGTTTGGTTCTCAAGGGGTTTTCTTCCAGAGGATATGCTGGAGGCCCACCATCATGTTTAAACTATAAGAACAAAGGAGAAACCTACCGATGTCAAAAACTACAGACTATTTTCGCTTTAAATACAATACCAAATTTTTGCCAAACTAGCTGCTAACAGATTAAGGAAAATTGTTAAAACCCCCTTCACCCCCAAACCCGGCTGGCTTTATACCCCCCCGCACCACCCCTGATGCCTCAAGACGGGGGTTTTGAACTTAATCTCCAAAACATTGAGCAGACCAGGGCAAAAACCCGGCGCCTTCTTGGGTTTGACGCCGAGGAAAGGGTTTTGACAGAGTACATTGGCATTTCTTTTTAAAACTTCGAAAAATTTGGCATTAGAGGCCCCAAAAACTTCAGAACGATTGAATCCCTGTACAGATCCCCCCGGCCAAAGTTTTTTTCAAACACCTCTCTGTCTCCCAAAAAATTTTTTCTCTTAATGGAACGAGACAAAGGGTTTTCCTCTTTCGGGCCCCTTTTCCCCCTTTTTGTTTTTATTGAACCCTTTGGGTACTATAAAGGTTTAACGAGAACATTAAAGGGGAATCCCCAAAACAAACCCAAAAAGCTACAAAATTTCATTATTCGCGGGTGATATATTACTATCAATCACCAACCCTTTTAAAAACCTTGAGACAAAATTGCGTTTGAAAAAAAAAAAATTCTCCCAAAATCTCCTACTATAAAAACAAACCCCCCCAAATCCGGTCCTGGGGTTTTTTCATAGATTTAAAAACCCCACTTCATATCTTAAAAAAGAATTTAAAATTTTTCCTGGATGGATAAAAATATCTCCTTTCCTGGGTATCATTCTAACAAAGCCATTAAAAAAAATGGTTCACCCAAACCCCTTTTTTCACTTACAACCCCTCTGGCCCCCCACTATTTAACGT
>JARQOC010003433.1:0-16495 GCA_033576535.1 Allobates femoralis | reverse complement strand
TGTTGCCTGCGCATTTAAGATTAGGAGTAGTGATTGGCAAACCCAAACTGTAAAGTTCTGGACCCGTACCGAACACATAGTGTTCGTGCACAAGGTCCTGAACATGGGTGTCCATAGGAAACCCATGTTACAGTTCGGGTCCAGGGCCTGTAAAACAAAGCATAAAATGAATAATAAACATTATGATTATACTTACCTGTTCTGCAACGCATCCTCCCATCCCGCTGCCTCGCGGCTGCTTCTACTTGCAGGGCCGCTCATTAACTTCTGGGTTTATTCACTCCACTTCTCGGCAATTTTCAGCCGATGTCAGCAGTGTTTGGGCGGTGACATCAGCGTTCACCCGAGTTCATGGCCCAAGCCATGAACCCAGGTGATCTTTCACTGTCACTGTCATTCTCAGCCTGCTTCTCACTCTGTATAGACGCTTGTCTATACAGAGTGTTGTCTAACAAACTGGAAAAGTAAATTGCGCACATAGGCTATACCTGTTTTGCATAATTATTAAATTGTGGGGCAATACTGCTCACCTTATGTGGTTGTGAGAGCCACAACCACTAAAAATGCTCGTAGTGCCAACTTTATGTTCTAGCTGTAATGGTCTGCTGCAGTCTCCCACAAGGTAAATCCATGATAAAATCCATGATATATAAATCGGACTGTGACCACGCTCCCGTTGAAAGAAAAAATTCTTGTGATAACAGTACATTTTTGTGATTTTATTTTCTACGCGTTTCAGGGCAACTAAGGCCCCTTCATCAGGAAAAATCAAAGATGAAAACTGAAACCAGCTCATACATTCTAGTATGGGCAGATTCCAGGTTACTCCCAACAGCCAATCACAGACGCCCACTCTGTGACAGAGTCTGTGATTGGCTGTTGGTCCCTTCACAGATATAGTAGTGTAAAAATAAATAATTTTAAAAAATGACATAGCGCTCCGCGGTATTTTTGATTTTCAGCGCAGATAACGTGGACAGCTATGGGCTGCCACCCCCAGCTGCCTAGATTTACCTTGTCTGGCAATCATAATACAGGGAAGCCCATTATTTTTTTAAAATTGTTTAAAAAAATAATAATAAAATAAAAGTGCATGGGCTCCCACCATATTTTGATCGCCAGCCAGATAAAACCAGACAGATGGGGGCTGGATTCTCAGCATGGTAAGCCCCAAGCCTACTGGGCCCCCAACGCTGAAAACTGCAGTGCACAACTGCCGCTGGAAATGGCGCATTGTTTCCTAGCACCATTTCCAGGTGCATTACCTTGCTTGTCCAGCGGCCCTAATGGCGGTGACACTCTGGGTGATAAACGGGTTAGGGTTAGCTTTGTATTATCAGCTGGCATTAAGCCCGAAAGTCATGGAGTCACGCTAAATTAGACATGGCCTCCAAGAATTTCTAGTAAACAGAAAAAAAAAAACAACACAGAGAATTTTTTTTTTTATTAGAAATAAAACAAAAAAACTTTTGGAGACTCCATCTTCATTAAAAAGAAAAAAACAATCATCTCTCTGAGGTAGTCCACAGGGTCAGCTGAGCTCTGCTACACCACTCTGTATAGACAAGCGTCTATACAGAGCGAAAACCAGGCTAATGACAGTGACAGTTAAAGTTCACCTGAGTTCATGGTTCGGATGTCACCGCCCGAACACTGCACACATCGGCAAAAAATTGCCGAGCGCCAAGTAGTGGAGTGAATCAACCCGGAGGTTAATGAGCGGCCCCGGAAACCGAGAAGCCAGCAGGCAGCGGGACATGTAAATATAATCATAATGTTTATTATTAATTTTATGCTTAGTTTTACAGGGTCCCCACCCCATCCCATAACTTTAAAGTTCAAGCTCGGGGTTCGGAAGCAAGTTCATGTTATCTCCAGCCCTGAGCTCGAACTTTACAAAAAGCTTGGGTGAACTCGCCAATCCTAAGGTTCGCCTATCACTAATAAGGAGGATAATTTAACGTTACAGTCAGGGTCGTATTTGCCATTAGGCACTCCTAGACACGTGCCTAGGGCGGCGCCATTCATAGGGGGCGGTGTCTCGGCGTGTTTTCTTTTTTTTTTTGGCTCCGGGCAAGCCCCGCCCCCATACCACCCCCTTCCTTCATCATCAGGGCCGCGCCGCCGCCCCGCCCGCCCACCTCACAGGCAGAAAAGCCGGAAGAGACGAGGAGAAGGAGGGGCCCGCCAAGGAGGGGAAACTTGAAGTTCCCGCTCTGTTCCCTCCTGTCTCCCATGCTCCCAAGTGCTGCGGTGGTGGCGCCGGCAGCGGCACTGGCGGCTCCTGCACCCAGCCGCCCCTGCACCCAGTCGTATCCTCCTGACCCAGACAGCGGGGAAGCAGCCGGAGGCATTTGAGGATGGTGCGGCTGGCGATGGAGCTTCTGCTGTGCTCAGAGCTCATCACGGAGCTCATCACTGTGCTCAGAGGGAGCCCGGCCAATGTCAGCAGCCAGCACCAGGTGAGGACCCTAAAAGTGTGGGGAAACTGTGCAGGGGACAGAGGAGCAGGGGGACCAAGGAGAAGAGGACAGAGGCGCAGGGGGACAGAAACAAGGGGACAGGAGAAGAGTAAAGAGGAGCAGCAGGAGGGACAGAGGAGAGGAGGACTGGGGTGCAGAAGAACAGAGGAGCAGCAGGAGGGACAGCGGAGAGGAGGACAGGGGTTTAGGAGGACAGACGAGCAGCAGGAGGGACAAAGGAGAGGAGGACGGGGGTGCAAGAGGAGCAGCAGGAGGGACAGAGGAGAGCAGGACAGGGGTGCAGAAGGACAGAGGAGAGGACGGGGGTGCAGGAGGACAGAGGAGAGGAGGACGGGGGTGCAGGAGGACAGAGGAGAGGAGGACGGGGGTGCAGGAGGACAGAGGAGAGGAGGACGGGGGTGCAGGAGGACAGAGGAGCAACAGGACGAGGGTGCAGGAGGACAGAGGAGCAGCAGGAAGGACAGCGGAGAGGAGGACAGGGGTGCAAAGGAGAGGAGGACGGGGGTGCAAGAGGAGCAGCAGAAGGGACAGAGGAGAGGAGGACGAGGTGCAGGAGGACAGCAGAGCAGCAGGAGGGACGGGGAAGAGGAGGACGGGGGTGCAAGAGGAGCAGCAGGAGGGAGAGAGGAGAGGAGGACGGGGGTGCAGAAGGACAGAGGAGAGGAGGACGGGGTGCAGAAGGACAGAGGAGAGGAGGACGGGGGTGCAGAAGGACAGAGGAGAGGAGGATGGGGGTGCAGAAGGACAGAGGAGAGGAGGATGGGGGTACAGGAGGACAGAGGAGAGGAGGACGGGGGTGCAGGAGGACAGAGGAGAGGAGGACGGGGGTGCAAGAGGAGCAGCAGGAGGGACAGGAGAGGAGGACGGGGTGCAGGAGGACAGCTGAGCAGCAGGAGGGACAGAGAGAGCAGGACGGGGGTGCAGAAGGACAGAGGAGAGGAGGACGGGGGTGGAGGAGGACAGAGGAGAGGAGGACGGGGATGCAGGAGGACGGGGGTGCAGGAGGACCGAGGAGAGGAGGACGGGGGTGCAGGAGGACAGAGGAGAGGAGGACAGGGGTGCCTGAGGACAGAGGAGAGGAGGACGGGGGTGCAGGAGGACAGAGGAGCAACAGGACGGGGGTGCAGGAGGACAGTGGAGCAGCAGGAGGGACAGAGGAGAGCAGGACAGGGGTGCAGGAGGACAGAGAAGAGGAGGACGGGGGTGCAAGAGGAGCAGCAGGAGGGAGAGGAGGACGGGGTGCAGGAGGACAGCTGAGCAGCAGGAGGGACAGAGAGAGGAGGATGGGGGTGCAGGAGGACAGAGGAGAGGAGGACTGGGGTGCAAGAGGAGCAGCAGGAGGGACAGGAGAGGAGGACGGGGTGCAGGAGGACAGCAGAGCAGCAGGAGGGACAGGGAAGAGGAGGAAGGGGGTGCAAGAGGAGCAGCAGGAGGGACAGAGGAGATGAGGACGGAGGTGCAGGAGGACAGGAGCAGCAGGAGGGACAGAGAAGGACGGGGATGCAGGAGGACTGGGGCTGTGGCTGGTGCTGTGTGTGGTGATAATGGCGGCTGTACCGTGTGTCTGCCTCCATGCAGCTGCCGCCACCTTCCTGTGTTGGCAGGGTGTGACATGCTGGGAGTTGTAGTTCTCCTGCCTATCCTATATGATTTCTGGACAGTGTGTTGGGTGCTGGAAGTTGTTGTTCTCCCAGGTGGGCTCAGTGTTGTCCCGCCGCCCGTCTGTGGACTGTCTGTCTCTTCTGGGATGTCCTCAGCTCTGTGCTGTGCACAGACAGTGTACCACCATCTCCCCAGCTCCGTGCTGTGCACAGTGTACCACCATGTCCCCAGCTCCGTGCTGTGCACAGTGTACCACCATGTCCCCAGCTCCGTGCTGTGCACAGACAATGTACCACCATGTCCTCAGCTCTGTGCACAGTGTACCACCATGTCCCCAGCTCCCTGCTGTGCACAGACAGTGTACCACCATGTCCTCAGCTCTATGCTGGTGCTGTGCACAGTGTACCACCATGTCCCCAGCTCTGTGCTGTGCAGACAGTGTACCACCATGTCCTCAGCTCTGTGCTTTGCACCGTGTACCACCATGTCCCCAGCTCCGTGCTGTGTACAGTGTACCACCATTTCCCCAGCTCCGTGCTGTGCACAGTGTACCACCATGTCCTCAGCTCCGTGCTGTGCACAGACAGTGTACCGTACACTGTCTGTGCACAGCACAGAGCTGGGGAGATGGTGGTACACTGTCTGTGCACAGCACAGAGCTGAGGACATGGTGGTACATTGTGCACAGCAAGGAGCTGAGGATATGGTGGTACACTGTCTGTGCACAGCACCGAGCTGAGGATATGGTGGTACACTGTCTATGCAGTGAACATGCAAGAACTATGCAAGGAACAGTTTAGTAAGCTGGCCATTGGTAAAGCAGCAGGGCCTGATGGTATCTGTCCACGTGTCCTCAGAGTGTGTGCAAATCAGTTGTTCACTGTCTTCCAGCACCTGTTTAACTGGAGCTTACAATCACAGAGAGTACCAGTTCTATGGAAGACTTCTTGCCTGGTGCCGGTTCCCAAGACTACCTTCCCGAGTTCCCATAACGACTATAGACCGGTGGCCTTAACATCGCATGTGATGAAATCCTTGGAGAGAATTGTACTTGCCTACTTGTGTCCGAGGGTGTCTGCTTTTATGGACCCCCTTCAGTTTGCGTATCGGCAGAGTCTGGGGGTGGACAATGCTGTAGCGTATCTGCTACAAACAGTACATTCCTTTTTGGACAATGATGGAACCACTGTGCGTGCCATGTTCTTCGATTTCTCCAGTGCATTCAATACCTTACAGCCACTATTATTACGTAAAAAGCTGATTGAAACGGCGGTTGATGAGGGACTAGTGAATTGGATCATGATTACCTGTCGGACAGGCCACAGTTCGTAAGGTTGGGGGCGGCCGTATCGGATAGTGTTCGGAGCAGTGTTGGAGCCCGTCAGGGAATGGTGCTGTCGCCATTCCTTTTTACGTTATACACAGCTGATTTTCAGTATAAATCAGACCTTTGTCACCTTCAGAAGTACTCTGATGACTCAGTGATAGTCGGAGGTATTGAGAGAGGCCGGGGGAAGGAGGAACACAGAAGGGTGGTCTCAGACTTTGTTGACTGGTGCCAGGCTAACCATTTAGAACTCAACGTAAAGAAAACCAGGGAGTTGGTGTTGAGTTATGGAAGGTGCAGGAAGGATTGCTCACCTATCACTATTGATGGTCAGGATGTGGAGATGGTGGAGAATTTCAAATATTTGGGGGTTCACCTGGACAGCAAGCTTGATTGGAGGAGCCATGTGGAGAAGGTTTGCAAGAAAGGGATGAGTAGACTTTACTTCCTAAGGAAATTAAGGTTGTTTAATGTGTGTAGCAAAATGCTTGAAATGTTCTACCAATCTATTGTGGCGAGTGCAATCTTTGCTGCAATAATATGCTGGGGTAGTAGTGTGCGCACAGCTGACGCTAATAAGCTGAATAAACTTATCAAGAAGGCTAGTGCGGCGGTGGGTCTACAACTTAGGACTTTCGAGGAGGTATTAGAGGATAGAATTAATAAGAAATGCAAGGCTATAATGAGCAACAATACACACCCGCTCTCTGAACTGTTTGCGAAGCAGAAGAGCACATTCAGCAAGCGTCTAATCCAACTAATGTGTAAAAAGGAAAGATACAGAAAATCGTTTGTTCCGACAGCTGTGGGGATGTTTAACAAATGTCTAAGTGTAAAGCATCCCAAGACTATGTGAAGTTCAATGTGTATGGGGGGAATAGGTGAGGTACATGTACCAGTCTACCCGCATCTGCTGTCCATATAGACTTATTTTGTAAAGTGTGTAATGTTCTTGATCTTTGTTCTGCTGCTGTAATACTGTAATTTCCTCCGGGATCAATAAAGTTTATCTTATCTTATCTTATGCACAGAGCTGAGGACATGGTGGTACACTGTGCACAGCACCAGCATAGAGCTGAGGACATGGTGGTACACTGTCTGTGCACAGTAGGGAACTAAGGACATGGTGGTACACTGTGCACAGCACGGAGCTGGGGACATGGTGGTACACTGTGCACAGCACGGAGCTGGGGACATGGTGGTACACTGTGCACAGCACGGAGCTGAGGACATGGTGGTACACTGTGCACAGCACGGAGCTGGGGACATGGTGGTACACTGTGCACAGCTCGGAGCTGGGGACATGGTGGTACACTATCTATGCACAGCACAGAGTTGAGGACATGGTGGTACACCGTCTCCCGCCGCCTTAAAATCGGTCTGTTTCTCATCCAGGAGAGTCGGATGAGTGTCATTGGTTTTTGGGTCCATTTGGCAACTGCTGTGCGAGTGTCCAACATTTCTCTCAGATCACATCCGTGTGCAATCTGTTCTTTCCTCAGCAGCTATTACTGTAGAATAATTTACAGGAACATTTTACAGTGTTCTCAGCTACAGAATGATAATGTATCAGTGAAAAAAACTGATGCCTCTCAGATGGTCCGTGTGCTGTCAGTGTGCGGTATGTAATTTTGTCAGACCCATAGACTTGCATTGGTGAGTCTCGCGCGTGAATCACAGACTGTCGCAGAATCTGAATCTGGATGAGAAAAAAGCGTCCGACACCCGCCAATCTGCTCTCAGCCATTGAATAACATTGGTCCGAGTGCAATGCGATAAAATCACACATTGCACTCATCCGAGTTTCATTCCAGTGTGTCGGTACCCTAATAATAAAATCCATATAGTAATCCTACAATGTCTGGTGGACATGGTATCGGGAGGGTGTATGGCTCAGTTAGTACACTCCATACTTCTTGTTATTAACCAGTTAATGCTATCTTGTCCACCGCACTGCAGTGTCAAAAGAGGAAGACAACGAGACAGGCAGCGACAGCGCATCAGAGAGCCCTAGACCTCTAAATAGAAGATCCTCAGATCCTGGTATTGTGACATAATATTAAGAATAATATTTTTTGCACTTATATTACACTATGAACTCCACAGCACTTTACATACATCATCAACACTGTCCCCATTGGGGCTCACAATGTAAACATCCTGTCAGTAGGTCTCTGTAGTGTGGTTGTACGAACCTTTTATATGTACTACTTGATGAAGTGTGGGGGGGAGAAGCTACATGAAGCTTGGGGGGGAAAGATTGTCCGAGACGGGGGGGAGGGGCTGCAACAGGGGGGAGGAGCCATGATGGGGGGAGGGGCCGTAATGGGCGGAGGAGCCGTGACGGGGGGGCCTAGGGCAGCAGGAACTCCAAATACGGCCCTGGTTACAGTGAGACTGTTTTAAATTGGAGGCCTGAGCTGAGGATTGGTAAATGAGGTTTATTGTAGATAAATGTGAGATTATGCACTTAGTTGTTTAATTTATTTTTTCTGTCTATGTAATAGATGATAGAACATTGGGTAAAAAATGGTCACTGAAAAATAATAATAATAATAATAAAAAAGCTTTTATATAGCGCCAACATATTCCTCAGCGCTTTACAATGTAGGGGTTAGAGTACAGAGAATATAATACAGTAAGTAATTACAGTAGAGAACAAATACAGTACAATAATTGGATACAAAACAATAGGCATAGATTCAATGTAAAAAAGAAAATACAATAAAGCATGAAATGAAGGTGGCCCTGCTCAAAAGAGCTTACAATCTACAACGGGATAGGGGTTGCACAAGGTACAGGGGCTTATTGCAATAATGGTCCAGGCATCTTGAGGAAATGGGGGATAGAAATAAGCTTACATAGATGGTCATCAGATAGTCTGTGTAGACCTTTTTGGTTTGGTGGAGTTTGTAGAAGAGTAATGTCAAGAGAGATAGCCAATTCACTATCTATAGTACAAAGGACTTCTATTAGGGAGTATGATAGGCCGCCTTAAAAAGATGCGTTTTTATGGGTCGTCTAAAGCCATGCAAGTTGTGTATAGTCCTGATTTCTTGGGGTAAAGCATTCCAGAGGATTGGTGCAGCTCTGGAGAAGTCTTGGAGCCGGGAGTGGGAGGATTGGATTAGTGCAGATGTTAGTCAAAGGTCATTTGAAGAACGTAGAGAACGGGTGGAGTGATAGACAGAGATGAGGGAGGAGAGGTAGGGGGGTGCTGCACTGTGAAGAGCTCTGTGGGTGAGAACAAGCAATTTGAATTTGATCCTGTAGTGTACGGGCAGCCAGTGCAATGACTGGCAAAGAGCAGAGGCATCTGAGTAACAATTGGCCAGATGGGTGATCCTAGCTGGTGCATTAAGGATGGACTGGAGAGGAGACAGTCTGGTGAGGGGGGAACCGCTTAATAGAGAATTGCAATAGTCAAGGCGGGAAGTGATTAGGGCCACGGTGAGGGTTTTTGTTGTTTCCATGGTGAGAAAGGGGCGGACTCTAGAGATATTCTTCAGGTGTAAGCGATAGGAGCGGACGAGAGATTGCGTGTGGGAGGAGAAGTAGAGATCGGTGTCAAATATAACACCCAGACAGTGAGCCTGCTGTCTAGGCGTTATCGTGGTACCGCACACAGAGAGAGATGTCCGATTTAGGGAGGTTAGTGGATGGGGGGAGCAGAAGAAGTTCAGTTTTGGAAAGGTTTAGTTTCAAATAGAGAGTTGACATGATATTGGAAACTGCAGCTAGACAGTCATTGGTGTTCTTTATTACCGCAGGGGTAAGGTCAGGGGCTGAAGTGTATAATTGTGTGTCATCAGAATAAAGATGGTACTGAAAGCCAAATCTGCTGATGGTGTGTCCAATCGGGGTTGTGTAGAGAGAGAAGAGGAGAGGGCCAAGGACTGAACCTTGAGGGACTCCAATAGTGAGAGGAAGAGGGGAAGAAGACTTTGTATATGGATGGACAACAAACTCAACTTTAGTGACCAGTGCTAAGCAGCTAATTCCAAGGAAAATGAAATAATGGTATGCTTTAGATATGTCACAGATGTTAAAGACCAGAAAATAGATTTGCCTCTACATAAATCACTAGTGAGGCCACACTGCATTGCACACTGTCACGATTCGGCAATCATGTAGAACGACTGCAAACTTTTCAGTTCAGCTCAGGTAACCTTTGACGCTCAGAGACCAGTGTGGCTACTGGCATATATTAATTTACATCTTATAGTGATGATTAGCATAGGAGACTCTCTAGTGTGAAGCAATTTGAATATTCCAATTTTCCCCTATGAAACTATCAATTTTAGAAACAATGTCATGGCTTTTGGCTCAGAACTCACCAAGTGTTTTGGCGGCTATTGATGCTGTTCACGCTACAGACTTTGACACTCTACATTGTGGTTTCTTGGTGCTTCTGTGTTGCACAGTCAGGCTCAGGCATCAACCTGCTGGAGCTCTCATTGGGGAGTTACATCTATGCTAGCTGGCTGATTACTACTGGGATCACATGTTCTGGGAAACCTATCACAGTCACTCCCCGCCTTTTTAAGATGGTGGAATCTCTCCTCTCATGCTGATGATAGCTTTTGCAATACTGGTCCTAATTTTGCTATGATCAAGTTGCTGGAGACCTTTTGAGTGTAGTTTGGTGTGCTGTAGATATCTTCTCATCGTCTGGATTTTCCTCCCTGTTCTTTTTTTTTTTCCTGCCGCTCACTTTTAGTGTTCTGAGTGTGATTGCTGTAAGTTGAAAACTTACTCTTTGTGGATAGGGTTTTACCACTTCTGTCCTGCCCCTTCATTGGGGTGGGGGATAGGAGGTATTAGATCAGGGCTGGCCAAGAGCAGGGCAAGTCTGCGGCCCAGACATCTTCACCATCAGAGTAATCTCTGGGGTAAGGGACAGTTGAGAGTCAGCCTAGGAGTCCCTGGTCATTCTGTGCGCTCCTACTAGTCCGGGACACAGAAAGTGACCTAACAAATTTCAAACAGTCTGGAATGCGTGGTGTAATTTCTCCTTCATTCCTTACAAGCAAAATCTGTTTCTGATGTATTACCTTTCTTTATCAAATATATGTAAAAATGTTAGCGGATACACACGTAGTTACAATAAGTTATGAAACAAAACATTTATTAACAATTGTCAAGTTGGAGAAGCACATGCAAGGCTTCCAAACAATGTATATATATAGATCTGCCAAACACACAGTTCAGGAATCAAAGATAATTTAGGTTATTAAAATACATTTTTCACTAATGCATGTACAGTATATGGTTTTCCCCCACAATCAAAAATAAAGTTCCGATTCCGATTGTATTAACACTGACAAGCAACCGAATCTTACATAGTATATACATAAGGATGCCATGTACAACATTAACCACTTATAATTTTTATTCATTTATATAGCGCTATTAATTTCATAGCACTTTACATACATCAGTAATGCTGTCCCCATTGAGGCTCACAATCTAAACATCCTATCAGTAGGCCTTTGCAATGTGGGAGGAAACTGGAGTGCCTGGAGGAAACCCACGCAAACACTCCTTGCAGATGTTGTCCTTGGTGGTAAATGAACCCTGGACCTTAGGACTTCAGCGCTGCAAGGCTGCAGTGCTAACCACTGAGCCAGAGTGCTGCCCACTAAAGGCCCTGTCACACATACCGATATCGTTAGAGAGATCGTTGTAACTGTGACGTTACAATGATATCTCCAGCGATGTCGCTGTGTGTGACATCTAGTAACGATCAGGCCCCTGCTGTGAGGTCGCTGATCATTACATTCTGCTCTGGGTCATTTTTTGATCGTTGGTTTCCCGCTGGTCAGCATGCATCGCTGCGTGTGACAGCGAGAAACCAGCGATCAGTGACCTCACAGGGCTGGTAACCATGGTAAACACCGTGTATACAGGTAATCAAAAGGTCAAAAGACACAGGGAGGAGTTCATAAAATTATGTAAACTTTATTAAGGATTTTTATACAAAGAATTAAAAGAATCCTTCAAATTACTAACAATAAAGAGGTGAAGATTAGAACCATATGCATATCTACAGACAGAGCTACTGAACAACTAGGAATAATCAGGGTGATTGCTGTATCCCGTGGTTCATTATAGGGGGACCATAGTGCCATATCAATGGTATGTATGAGACAGTGCATTTAACAAGCATATTATGAAATTGAAGCACTTAACTCACTACCCTCTGAAGAAGTCTCTTAGGGACGAAACGCGTAAGGGTCAGGTGTGGACCGTGGGTGACCATCATATAACCACCACTGAGGTATGGAGATATGGTCCTGAAATGATTGTAAATGCATATGTTTGAAGTAATTATCTCTTGATGCCCAAATAAACCACCGGCTATTGGTCCGCATAAGGCACAACTATATTGTGCAGGTACCGTGGGTGATATTTTGTCTCCCTCAGGGATACATATACATGCATTATAAACTGTGTGGATATGTATGGACTATTTGATATACAGCACGGGTTATTTTGTGGCTCAAGAGCATCTTCAATTTCATAATATGCTTGTTAAATGCATTGGAGACCTATACCTTTGCACATAAGCGACAGGAGGAGACTGTGGATGATCATTGTAGATAATGGTTACAGTCCTACTGACATAAGCCCAAATACTGATTACAGGGATATGTACAGGGCCCCATTCTCTGACTATTGAATCCACCCTCTGTATAAACCCAGCAGAGTTTATGTGATCTATATATGATAAGGTTTGTGTGGAACTCTCCAATGTCATAATGTTCAATCCCTCTATTGGGTACTGTCTCATACATACCATTGATATGGCACTATGGTCCCCCCTATAATGAACCACGGGATACAGCAATCACCCTGATTATTCCTAGTTGTTCAGTAGCTCTGTCTGTAGATATGCATATGGTTCTAATCTTCACCTCTTTATTGTTAGTAATTTGAAGGATTCTTTTAATTCTTTGTATAAAAATCCTTAATAAAGTTTACATAATTTTATGAACTCCTCCCTGTGTCTTTTGACCTTTTGATTACCTGAATTATGTGGGTTGGCTATTTGGTGAGATATTGATTGATTAATTCTGATCTCTGTTTGAATACAGAACTCTCCAGAATTTTGGTGAAGAACCATGGATATGAGAAATAGAGAGCTCAGCTGGAAAACTAAGGCTTTTAATATTTTCAAAAGGGGTGCATCCGGTGGTCAACCTGAGATTGCTGGTGGTAACAAAGAGCTGATGTATAGATATAAGAACGCGCTTTACCGTAAGACCAAATTGTGGTGGACCAAAACCTCTTTGGACAATTATTTGTCCCATAGGATAGTCCCCAGAGGCTTAAGAGTCCAGCTATATCCAACCTTTAACCTGGACAATGATGATCTCACGAAAAAATGGATGGAGGCAGCATCTACATGTTCCTTTTCATTCATTTCAATTATCAATGAATACAATAATAAAAATTTGATGAGTCTGGATGCTGAAATAGACGAGATGTCAAAAATCCTACAAGGAGGACTCTCTAAAGAATCTCTTGAAATCTATATGCGAGAGATTGATAAGGAAATGGAAAAGTGGGAACAAGAGATCAGCACAAATAAAATGAAGAAATTTAAGAGAGATGTTAGCGACTATGAGAGTAATAAAATTTTTAGGTGGCAATTTAAGAAAAATCCGGTTAATCCTAATAATCCACCACAACCACGTAAAGAATCTGTGGGTTCAGTATCATCAAATGCTGAGAGTGTAACTACACAAGAGGAAAGAGTAGAAGAGGAGGGGGAACGACCCTTAGGAAAAAATAAAAATAGACCATCTCCAGAGAAAGAAAGTAAAAAAAAGAAAACTAAGGATGTGAATAAGGTAATCAACCTTTCAAGTCGAGTTCTTACTCCAACTCAGTTGAAGGTTTTAAATATGGGCCTAACGTTTTCTCCCTCTCGTTCTTTAGACCCCTTTGTGATTATTAAAGATGTTCACCTCTTTGCCAGAAAAGTCATCTTAAAAAGACTCCACTTTAAAACTGTGAATGGCTTGAACACAGAGGATGAGAGAAACACTCTACGTGATCTTGAGTCATTATCTGACGAGAACACTAATTCCCTAGAAATTGGTAAGTTCCCAAAACATTTGTTCATAAAATCAAAAAATTTCCCATCCTTGGGTACGTGTTCGAATGTCGACACGTTCACAAGAATGGTAACGGAGGATGTGGAAAAACTTGCCCAAAATAGAACATGGGAACATAACCTAAATAGGGAAGAAAGATTGGCCCTAGATCAATTGAAGGAATGGGAGGATGTTCTTGTCAAGCCAGCTGATAAAGGGGGGAACCTGGTAATTTGGCCTAAAACCATGTATATTAAACAAGCACATAAGCTTTTAAACAATCAGGAGTGCTACAAAAAATTACCAGGTAACCCCCTTCAACAGGACAAAGATCTTTTGTTGACTATTCTAATTAGAGCCTTTGATGAAGGTATTGTTCCACAAGATGTGGTGAAAAATATAGAAAAATCCAATCCAAGATTGCCGACCTTCTATATTTTGCCGAAGGTCCACAAGAATCCTGTGGATCCTCCGGGGAGACCCATAGTCTCCGGCAATGAGAGTCTTTGTGAGAACATCTGTAGACTGATTGATAGTTACCTTAAACCTCTTACTATATCCTTACCTTCGTATATTAGGGATACGACAGAGGCACTCCAGAGACTGGAGGGACTCCAATTAGGTATCAATGCTACCATGGTGACGGTGGACGTAGAGTCCCTATATACTTCGATCAGGCATGAGGATGGTATAAAAGCCACAAAGTATTTTTTGGAGATGAGCAATATAGACCCTGCAATGTCAACGTTAATAGTTACCCTATTGGAGTTTATACTCACCCACAATTGTTTCATCTTCGATGGTCAAATCTATCGCCAACAACAGGGGACCGCTATGGGGGCCTCCTGTGCCCCCTCGTACGCTAATTTGTTCTTGGGGGCATGGGAGAGGGAAATATTTATCAATAACCCCATAGCGGTCTCTGAGAAGATCCAGGGCTGGATGAGATTCATCGATGATGTCTTTTTTGTGTGGGAAGGAAGTGATGAGGAACTTAAAGATCTCATTGACACACTGAATTGCAATGATCTTAACATTAAACTTACATATAAAAGTGGCAGGAGGATGGAATTCCTTGATATTTTGATTGACACCCAGTGTGATGGAAGTGTGACTACGGATATTTATCGGAAGGCTACTTCCACAAATTCCCTTTTATATGCTAAGTCGTCACATCTACCATCCACAATAAAAGGAATACCGGTTGGTCAATATATGAGGGCTAGACGTATCTGCTCCAATGATAGCATCTTTGAAGCGCAGGCATTGGATTTGAAGAGCAGATTTGAAGAGAGGGGATACAGTAGGAGATGTATAAAACAAGGGTACTCAAGAGCAAAAGAATGTAAGAGAGTTGAACTCTTATGTGGTGGAAATAAGGATAAAAAGGAGAATCAATCTGGATTTCCCAGACTGATCACCACCTACCATAAACAATGGAAGAGTTTCACTGAAATCATTAAAAAGCATTGGAGTATTTTGTTGAATGACTCCGTTTTAAAACACTGTGTATCCCCAAAACCTCTGATAACTGCGAGAAGATCCCCCAACCTCAAAGATGCACTGGTCCGTAGCCATTTTGTAAGACAGGATAAAAAAGAAGGCAATTGGTTGGATGTTAAAGGATTTTTTCCATGTAGGGGCTGCAAGGCGTGTGCTAACATGCTCAAAAGTAAAACGTTTCATAATTTTGACAACTCCAGAGTCTATGATATAAGACATCGTATTAGCTGTTCAACAAAAGGAGTAATATATATGGCGAAATGCCCATGTGAAAAAATCTACATAGGCATGACCACCCGTGAATTGCGCATTCGTGCAAGGGAACACGTCCTGGATATAGAAAAAGGAGCTGGTGCTGAGAATCCCTCCAGTCTGAAAACAATACCAAAACATTTTTTCTATAAGCACCAGAGTAACTCCAGTTTGTTAAAAATTGTAGGAATTGACAAGATCTCATTGGGTCAGAGAGGTGGAAATCTGAGTAGAGCCCTTGGACAGGTCGAGAGCAAATGGATTTACAGGCTTAATACTGTGGCTCCGTTTGGTCTAAATGAACATTTTGGCTTTAGTGCGTTCTTGTAGCTTATGGAAACAGCTATTCTTTTTAGGGCCACACCAGCAATGAGGGTGTAGTTGGTTGGTTTTAAGATATTTCTATTAATGATTTTAATTATTTTTGTTTATTATGTTTCAGAAACCTATAATGCATTATCATTATATGAATATCCATGTAGTTGATTGGTGAACAGCAAGAGACGAAAGAAAAGAGAGAAAAAAAAGAGATATTGGATTTGTTCAAGGAGACCATTCCCTTAGGCACTTTCTATATGTATTTTGTATATTTTATTTAGTTTATATATAATGTATTTGAGAGATTTATAGTATTTGTAAAAAGGCACTTTCTATGATTATCCCAGTATCACTATATCATATTTGTATAGATTTTTATAATTGCACTAATACATGCACTTTAAAAATGATCTGTGATATCTTGGATTAATTTTTGGGTCCATGTGGATTGTGAGTCATTTTCTACAATTTTACGCTTTGTTGATACCGTACAAATATATGCTGCATTATTCTGCACAAATGTAATGTTGCTTAGCAACCTTTCCTCTTCTCTCTGTAAATGTATCGTAGCTGTGTGTCTCTCCTCAGCCTCCTAGTGCGTCGGTGGAAGCGTGGAGCTTTCCAGACACGCCCCCTCCCGGTCACATGGACGCGGTCCGGAGAAGCGTCTGGGTGACGCAGCCTCCGGCGTCTGCGTTCCAAAGACCGGAAGTGGGGCGTGTCACGTGATCGGGAGCGGTCACGCGGCACTGACGCCGCAGATGGAGGCGGAATAGAAGCACACAGGTTTCTTTACTTTGTTTACTAAGTGTATCACTATATAAACCCCCGATTCTGCACTGCACTTAACTCACTACCCTCTGAAGAAGTCTCTTAGGGACGAAACGCGTAAGGGTCAGGTGTGGACC
>JARQOC010003432.1:0-16501 GCA_033576535.1 Allobates femoralis | reverse complement strand
GCCTTGTTTTGTTAATTTCATGGCCAGAGTGGTATTAGTAATATATTGTTCCCTGTCTGTAGTAGAATACTGACCAGCTGCTGTCTTCTACCGCTCTTGGCACCCCTCTGGTACTGTCTGCAAGTTGTGACCTGCCGGATTGCTCCAGTGTTTGCTGCTAAGCACGCACAAGATCTCTTTTCTAAAAAGTCCAATAGCTAGTCTATGAGAGTCAAAACAAGGGGCTCATAGACTTATATAGAGAACTTGGAACCGTTACCTCTGACTTCTAACCAGTCAGGAGCTTTAGTCACAAGATGGCGGAATGGGAGGTGCAGAAGATAGCAGCTGGTAAGTATTCTACCTGGGGCTGTGTACTTGTATTAGTGATGCCACTCCCAGGGGTAATACATAAAATAGGTGCCCAAAGGAGTATATATGTGTATGGTAAATTGATAAAGTATGAGTTTGGCGCTGTATGATCATATGATAAAGTATGAGTATGGTAGCATGATAAAGTATGAGTTTGGCGATGTATGATGAGGTGTATGATACCCTGTTTCCTTGAAAATAAGACAGTGTCTTAAATTAATTTTTGCTACCAAAGATGCGCTATGGCTTATTTTCAAGGGATGTCATATTGCATTCCCCATAATGCCCATCATCCCCCTGCAGCCCCCAATATTCCCATTATCTTCTTGCAGCCCTCATCATCTCCTTGCAGCCTCTATCATCCCCTTGCAGCCCTCAATACGGTGTCCCCATTATCCCCTTGAAGCCCCCAATATCCTCATTACGGTAGCTGCTCTGAGCTCTCTAGCTGCCATTGATGTAAGCCAATCATAGGCCAGCAGCTCCAGACCAAACAGAGGCCTGCATGTAATGTCATGTGCCGACGTTAGCTGCTGACCTCTGATTGGGCGGAGGCTTAACATACATCTACAACAACTTAACAGCAGAGATAGCAAGGCAGTCACCAGACAATGGCGTCAGGTTACGGGATGAGTCACAGCTCCATGCCCTGGTATTCTGTTCGGCGGCCATCCTTTCCAACAAAGAATTGGTATGTCTTACATTTGGGGTGCCTTATATTCAGCAGCATAGTAAATTCCCCTATTACGTCTTATTTTCGTGGAAACACGGTAGTATGATATTGTATGGAGGTGTATGATAAAGAAGTATGGATAATGGTGGCAATGAGAGACTCCTGGTGTATGTGGGATTGATGCCGGGGGACACAAGCTGTGTATTCTCTGCATTACTTTCTGTGCAGAAGACTGAAAACCATGAAATCCCCTGTTATTTATACATACAGAAATGCAGAAGAGAAATGAAGCTTGAACATTCTTTTTCCCGTTAGTCACAAAGAAAATAACCATCTAATATATAAAGGTGAGTGTATGTATGTGTGTATGTGGCAATAACCCCACCCACTCCACATAGCCATGCTCACTCCACAGCCTACATCTCCACATGTTTATGCCTCCATATAGCCCTGTCCCCTAGACTATGTGGAGGGCGGGAGCTATGAAGGGGCGTGGCTATACATGGGAACAGTGTTATGAAAGAGGCAGGGCAAACATGAGGGTGGGGCTATGTGAAGGGGCAGAGTTATGAAGGGGTGGGGATACTGTGAGGGGTCAGGGCTATGATACGTACAAACATACATACATTACTACATATGGGCAATATTGCCATATATCGGCAATATTACCATATATGAGCAACGCCGGGCTCTACAGCTAGTACAACATAAAAATAACCATCCTGCTTTTACCTGAACAGTCTTCTCCATGGTCCGGGTCGGCTGCTGGGGAAACAAACATATTGATCATGAACAAAATATTCAAAAACAAAAAAACATATTGCATTCCTTTGGATACAATACCATCACAATACGACAATATAGATAGAGGAAATCCATGCAACAGTTTGGCCATTTTCAAAGTAAAATAAATAAAATGAGCCAAAAACAAATAACAACTATATCTAATACTAGCTGTAGTACCCGGTTACGCCCGGTTAATAAATAACTGCTGTTAGCTATAACAAAATAGAATTTGAATACGTCATATTAATGACCTGTAGGAAAATAGAAGCTGAGCTGTGATTGATTGCTATAGGCAGCCTAATAAATCTCCAGCCAACAGTAAACCCTCCCCCTGGCCGGGCAGTATATGTTACCTCACACATACACACAATAGACAGCTCATGTGACTGACATCTGCCTTAATTCCCTATATGGCACATGTGTTGCACATTGGCTGTTTTTAATCAGATGTTTATGTTTGGAAAATAAAGATAGCACACGTATGAGGCGAGTTGTGTGAGGTGATTTGTGCACACCTGTGTCTGTCTGTGTGGTGTGTGTGTGTGTCCCTGGGATGTGTGTATGTGTGTGTCCCTGTGTGTGTGGGGGGTCTCTGTTGTGTGTGTCTCTTTGTGGTGTGTGTGTGTCCCTGTGGGGTGAGTGCATGTGCCCCTATAGGGTGTGTATGTGTGTGTCCCTGTGTGTGGGGGGTCTGTGTGGTGTGTGTCTCTGTTGTGTGTGTCTCTTTGTGGTGTGAGTGTGTGTCCCTGTGGGGTGAGTGCATGTGTCCCTATAGGGTGTGTATGTGTGTGTGTCCCTGGGGGGGGGGGTCTGTGTGGTGTGTGTGTGTGTGTATCTGTGTTGTGTGTGTCTCTTTGTGGTGTGTGTGTCCCTGTGGGGTGAGTGCATGTGTCCCTATAGGGTGTGTATGTGTGTGTGTCCCTTTGGGGGTGTGTGTCTGTGTGGGGTGTGTGTCTCTGTGTTGTGTGTGTCTCTTTGTGGTGTGTGTGTGTCCCTGAGGGTGAGTGCATGTGTCCCTATAGGGTGTGTATGTGTGTGTGTCTCTTTGTGGTGTGTGTGTCCCTGTGGGGTGAGTGCATGTGTCTCTATAGGGTGGCTATGTGTGTGTGTCCCTGTGGAGGGGGAGTCTGTGTGGTGTGTGTGTGTCTGTGTTATGTGTGTCTCTTTGTGATGTGTGTGTGTCCCTGTGGGATGAGTGCATGTGTTGCTATAGAGTGTGTGTGTGTGTCCCCTTGGGGGTGTGTGTGTGTCTCTTTGTGGTGTGTGTGTGTGTGTGTGTTTGTTCTGATGCGTGGTGAGTATCCAATGTTGGGGCTGCACTTTAACGACTATACACTTGCTGTTACTCTTTGTGTGCGTGTGGTGTGTATACATGTCCCCAAGTGTGGGGAATATCTCATGTTGGGGCCCCACCTTAATGACAATATGCTGGTATGTGCTGTTAGTCTTTGGTGCTATCATTAAGCCCCTCTCATTCACAACTGTCAACTGGTAACTGTCACTTTTTCCCCATTATGTAGATAGGGGCAAAATTGTTTGGTGAATTGGAATGCGCAGGGTTAAAATTTCGCCTCACAACATAGCCTACGACGCTCCCGGGGTCCAGATGTGTGACTGTGCAAAATTTTATGGGTGTAGTTGCGACGGTGTAGATGCCAATCCCGGATATACACACACACACACGCACAACACACACACACACACACGCACACACACGCACACACACGCACGCACACACACACACACATTCAGCTTTATATATTAGATATAAAGCTGAATGTGTGTGTATGTATGTATGTATGTGTGTATATCCAGGATTGGCATCTACACCGTTGCAACTGCTGCCACAAAATTTTGCACAGTCACACATCTGGACCCCGAGAGCGTATTAGGCTATGTTGTGAGGCGAAATTTTAACCCCGCGCATTCCAATTCACCAAACAATTTTGCCCCTATCTACATAATGGGGAAAAAGTGACAGTTACCAGTTGACAATTGAGAATGAGAGGGGCTTAATGATAGCGCCAAAGACAAACAGCACATACCAGCATATAGTCACTAAGGTGGGGTCCCAACAGGAGATATTCACCACGCACGGGGACATGTATACACACCACATGCACACAAAGAGTAACAGCAGGTGTATAGTCGCTAAGGTGCAGCCCCAACATTGGATACTCACCACGCACCAGAACAAACACACACACCACAAAGAGACACACACAACACTGAGACACACACACACCCTATAGCGACACATGCACTCACCCCACAGGGACACACACACCACAAAGAGACACACACAACACAGACACACACCACACAGACCCCCCCACAAGGACACACACACATAGCCACCCTAGAGGGACACATGCACTCACCCCACAGGGACACACACACACACCACAAAGAGACACACACACCACACAGACCCCCCCACAGGGACACACACACATACACACCCTATAGGGACACATTCACTCACCCCACAGGGACACACACACACCACAAAGAGACACACACAACACAGAGACACACACACCCCACACAGACACCCCCCCACAGGGAAACACACACATATACACCCTATAGGGACACATGCACTCACCCCACAGGGACACACACACACACCACAAAGAGACACACACAACACAGATACACACACACCACACAGACATCCCCCACAGGGACACACACACACATACACACCCTATAGGGACACATGCACTCACCCCACAGACACACACACACACACCACAAAGAGACACACACAACAGAGGCACACACCACACAGACCCCCCACACACAGGGACACACACACATACACACCCTACAGGGACACATGCACTCACCCCACAGGGACACACACTTACACACACCCCAGGGACACACACACCACACAGACAGACACAGATGTGCACAAATCACCTCACACAACTCGCCTCATACGTCTGCTATCTTTAATTTCCAAACATAAACTTCTGATTAAAAACAGCCAATGTGCAACACATGTGCCACATAGGGAATTAAGGCAGATGTCAGTCACATGAGCTATCTATTATGTGTATGTGTGAGGTAACATATACTGCTCGGCCAGGGGGAGGGTTTACTGTTGGCTGGAGATTTATTAGGCTGCCTATAGCAATCAATCACAGCTCAGGTTCTATTTTCTTACAGGTCATTAATATGACATATTCAAATTCTATTTTGTTATAGCTAACATCAGTTATTTATTAACCCGGGCGTAGCCGGGTACTACAGCTAGTACTTCATATATTTGTTTTACATCTATCTGCTATGGATTACAGTAAGAAGTTGATCCCATTGCAGACCTGGAAGCATCGTTCTTTGTGAGTAGTCATTGAATTAACAAGGAGTTGACATTCTACAGAAAGACTAGTGCTCTTAAGGAATGAGGAGTAAAGGCCCAGTCACACATAAAGATATCATTAGCAAGATCGTTGTAACTGTGACATTACAGCAACGATATCCCCAGCGATGTCGCTATGTGTGACATCTAGCAGCGATCAGGCCCCTGCTGTGAGATCGCTGATCGCTGCAAAATGCTCTGGGTCATCTTTTGATCATTAGAAGCTCTGGGAAAAGAAGGTGTGTCACAGTCCGCGCTGCCAGGGAATCCGCTCGTGAATAACGCTAGTAGTCGGTGTTCAAATCAATCCTTTTTATTCATCCAACGCGTTTCAACGCCCTCCTGGCGTCTTCCTCAGAAGCTTGGGCATCCCTGCGCTGCGGATTCCAGCCCCCAGCTGCTTAGCTGTACCTGGCTAGACATAGAAATTGCGCGGAGCCCCACGCATTTTTTTTTAATTATTTCATGAAATTCTGAGATTCTGACTCTGAGACTCTGACTCTGAGACTCTGACTCTGAGACTCTGACTCTGAAATTCATGAAATAATTAAAAAAAAATGCGTGGGGCTCCGCGCAATTTCTATGTCTAGCCAGGTACAGCTAAGCAGCTGGGGGCTGGAATCCGCAGCGCAGGGATGCCCAAGCTTTCTGGGCACCCCCCGCTGCAAATTGCAGCCCGCAGCCGCCCCAGAAGATGGCGCGTTCATTGAAGCGCCATCCTCTGGCGCTGAACCCCGCTCTTCCAGCGGCCCTGGTAGCGGTGGCACGCTGGGTAATAAAGAGGTTAGGGCCAGCTTTGTATTATCAGCTGACCCTAAGCCCGAAATTTATGGCGGTCACGCCAATATTAGACATGACCACCATGAATTTCTATTAAATTGTTTTAAAAAAAACACAACACAAGGAAAATTTTTTATTAGACATAAAAAAAAAAGCCATTAGGGACTCCATCTTTAATTAAAAAAATCCTCTTCCGTCCGACGCAGTCCAAAACGCGATGTCCTCTCTGCTACATCCCCTGTGCATAAATATAGATGTATATGCACAGGGAATGAGCAGACCGAGAACAATCTCAGCTCTGCTACATCATCTCTGTGCACAGACATTCATGTCTGTACACAGGGAATGAGCAGACTGAGAACAATCTCAGCTCTGCTACATCATCTCTGTGCACAGACATTCATGTCTGTGCACAGGGAATGAGCAGACTGAGAACAATCTCAGCACTGCTACATCATCTCTGTGCACAGACATTCATGTCTGTACACAGGGAATGAGCAGACTGAGAACAATCTCAGCACTGCTACATCAGGCAGCAGGCGGGCTCTAGGACCCTGGAGCTGCACAGAGAAGACAGCTGGACTCGGCTCGCAAAGAAACAGCAGTTATCTGCGAGTTTCCCTGCTATCACTGGCACAGTAGCCAGTGATTACTCGCGAGTCTAATGCAAACAATGGCAATCCTAGTGTTGTCAGCGTTTCTGACAAAACTAGGATTGATATTGATTTGCATTGGACTCGTGCGAGTAATCACTGGGAAACTCGCAGAGTACCGAGTCCTGCGAGTCCCTTACTACTCGCCGAGTAACGAGTCCTAGCGAGTAGATTCGCCCATCCCTAATATATATATATATATATAATATATGCGCACATATATATGTGTGTATAAATATATATACAGCTTTGGAAAAAATGAAGGGACCACTGCACAGTTTTGTAAAAATCCCCATCTCTATATGTCTTACAGCCATTCCATTCCAGTGTCAGTTGACTTCCAACCAAAGTCCACTTCATTCTACTTAATGTGCTTCTGATTAGGTGATCACCTGAACCAAATCTTATTTAATGAGGGAGAGTATAAAAAACACTGTTGTGGTCTTCACAATCCTCTTGCAGTAGGACAAGCTGGCTGGCAAAACAAGTGCTAGGAATAGCCCAAAAGTAACTTGAATGAAAACATAACTACAGATACAGTGAGCGTCATGTTACCTCCATCCTTAAAATTTCGAAGATGGCAGTCCATTACAACAAGGTCAAGCAGCAGACATTGGGGACCACAAAGCTACAGACCGGCAGAGAGCATAAGCGACTCTCCACTGACTGATATGACTGTCATCTTATTCGAATGTCACTCAGCAACCGCAGGATGACATCAAGTGACCTACAAAAGGAATGGCAAATGGCAGTTGGGGTGAAGTGCACGAAAAGAATGGTTCATAACAGGCTCCTAGAGACAGGGCTCAAGTCATGTAAAGCTAGAAAAAATCCTTTCATCAATGATAAGCAAAGGAGAGCCAGGCTGAAGTATGCCAAAGACATAAGGATTGGACCATAAAGGACTGGAGTAAGGTAATCTTCTCTGGTGAGTCTAATTTTCAGCTTTGGTTAATGGTTAGACAGAGAACTGGAGAGGCGTACAAGCCAGTGTTTTGCACCCACTGTGAAATTTGGTGGAGGATCTTTGATGGTCTGGGAATGCTTCTGCAAGGCTGGAATTGGACAGGTAAATCTTTGCGAAGGAAGTATGAATCAAGACACATACAGGGTTATCCTTGAAAAACACTTGCTTCCTTCTGCTCAGACAATGGTCCCCAACTCTGAGGACTGGTTTTTCCAGCAGAATAATGCCCCATGCCACACAGCTAGGTCAATCCATGTGTGGATGAAGAAGCATCACATCAAGACCCTGTCATGGCCAGCTCAATATCCAGACGTGAACTCCATTGAAAACCTCTGGAATGTAATCACGAGAAACATGGATAGTCACAAGCTATCAAACAAAGAACTGCTTCCATTTTTGTGCCAGAAGTGGCATAAGGTCACCCAAAAGCAGTGTGAAAGACTGGTGGAAAGCATGCCAAGACGCATGAAAGCTATGATTAAAAATCATGGTTATTCCACCAAATATTTATTTCTGAACTCTTCCTGAATTAAAACATTAGTATTTATTTCTAAATTAATATGAACTTGTGTTCTCTACATCATCTCGTACCTGTACAAATAACCTATATTTTTAACTGACTTATCTTAAAAAGATATAAATACCTTGATATAAGGTATTCTACTCTTAGGATATATTTAAATACTATATATAATTTGTAAACAAATTATTTTTTTCTCCCTATCTTTGCATTCATATATTGTTAGCTAATTGCTCCAGGATTCTGGTAGTCCTTTGGGGGCACATCTGTCCCCAAAGTACTGACCATAATAAAACAATACCTATTTTTGAACTTGCATTATCTTAGTTAATAACCAAGTTTTTATTTCCCCGTTTCTATTTTGCTACTTTGGTATATTATGTCTACATGTATACGGTTTATCAACTTGTCTAGATTTTGCATCCTATCTTATCTAAGTCTTTCTTTCCTACTTTGCTTGCCACGATCCCTGGCTGGACCATTACTGCTCCTCCATGATGCGAATCCCTGCTAACTAACTGTGCATTCCACAAGGTATGGACACACTGGCGTGAAACTCGGACGACTGTAGTGCAAGTTTTTCTCACATTGCAGTTGGACCAATGTTATTCAATGTCCGAGAGCACATTTTCGAGTTTTCTCATCTGCTTTACGGACGAGAAAGCAGTTGCAACATGCTGCAACAGTATGCGATTCACGCGGGAGACTTTCCAATGCAAGTCCATGGGTCAGACAAAAATCACGGACTGCAGACAGACCATCTGAGTCGGTTCTGATTTCTTTCAATGATATATCATCATTCTCCAGCTGAGAACACTGTAAAATGTTCCTGTAAATGATAATACAGTAAATAGCTGCTGAGAAAAAAAACGGATTGCACTCGGACAGCACATGGATGTGAACTGAGAAAAATGTCGGACAGTCGCATCACAGTTGGATGCAAAATGGACCAAAACTCGTACGACACTGGTACGACTCTCGGATACGTAAATCGCACCGCTTTTCCACACACCAGTGTGTTTCCAGCCTTAATCACATCATAGAATAGAATCTTTCCTGGGCACTACTATCATTTGTGCCCAGTGTTTTTGCCATTCATCATATTGGGACTCCCGTCTGAAGATGAATACTCCTCCTGCGCATGCACAAATCGCGCATGGGATGATCTGTCAATCACGGGCACTTCCGCCGTGCCAACCTCCGGTTAACAAAGCTGCTCGGCTGAGCGGTGCTAGCCATGGCGATTTGCACACTGCCTGCCTACCATCTCACTGATGATTCCGTTACTTACCTATATAATGCACAAACCAGTCAAATACATTACCTTTACCCTGATGAAGTTACTGACATAACAGAACGCATGGGATTCTTTGGCAGGGTCCCCCTGGCACAGCTTGGCACACCTCTGGGCACGATCTTTGCTATTTTGCACAAGACATACAGAAATACTGGCTTTATTCTGAGTAAAGACTTGGCATTTGCCATTTATGACTTATTAGATCTCTGTTAGGGATTTTCCTACTATCTTCTGACCATTTATGGGCTACTGTATGCTGAGTGATGTACAATGTTGTAATTCTGGACCTGGCTTTGTCTGACCAACTCTGGATGCGCTAGATTTTAGCCAGACCTTTATTTGAGAAGTTTAATCGTCTCAAATCAGATCTTTGACAGGTTATATCTGCTGCAATTGCTGTATAAGTATTTTTACCTACATTTGTATACTTATGCTATTGTGACTAGACTCATTCCAAGGAGGTGCTCTGGAGAGACTGCACATTCTAATAGGCACATAGACTAGATCATATACATTTCTGATTTAGACTTGTATGCTGCACTTTGCACAGTCTTATTGCCGATATATATGTGGTGTTTCTCTCTTCTGTGCTATGTATAACAGTATAACATTCTGGGAGAGGGGGCTGATATGTTGGCTTGCTGCCTTTTAATTGGTTTTATTCTATATGTATTGGGTGCTTAAATTCAATAAAGATACTACTGGGGCTGCGTGTATACTACCACTGGGGCTGTATATACTACTGGGGCTGCCTGTATACTATCACTAGGGCTGTATATACTACTGGGGCTGCCTGTATACTACCACTGGGGCTGTATATACTACTGGGGCTGTGTGTATACTACCACTGGGGCTGTATATACTACTGGGGCTGCCTGTATACTACCACTGGGGCTGTATATACTACTGGGGTTGCCTGTATACTACCACTGGGGCTGTATATACTACTGGGGCTGTATATACTACTGGGGCTGCCTGTATACTACCACTGGGGCTGTATATACTACTGGGGCTGCCTGTATACTACCACTGGGGCTGTATATACTACTGGGGCTGCGTGTATACTACCACTGGGGCTGTATATACTACTGGGGCTGCCTGTATACTACCACTAGGGCTGTATATACTACTGGGGCTGCCTGTATACTACCACTGGGGCTGTATATACCACTGGGGCTGCTGCTGTATACTACCACTGGGGCTGCTGTATATACTTCTGGGGCTGCTGTATACCACACTGCTGGGGGCTGTATACCTGTGCTGGGGTCCACCCTCGGCTTATACACGAGTCAATAGATTTTCCCAGGTTTTGGGGCAAAAGTAGGGGGGTCGGCTTATACACGGGTCGGCTTATACACAGACTCTAGTGCTCATAACCTGTAATATTAGATTTTTTAAGAAAATCATCACAGCCTTTTTTGACTATTAGCAGTGAATCTATCCTTACAATATCATACAGCAATACCCCTTTTACAATAAACCATGCCTCTTTTCAGTGAGACCTGTATAGTTTATCTATCCACAGAATAGGGGATAGCTGTCTGATTGCTTGGGTAGCTAACCAATGGAAATCCCATCAATCCTGAGAGGAGGGTTTTTAGGGCTGAGTCTGAAGGGAGCAAAGGTCTTACATGTGCATGTCCATTCCATTTATTCTTAAAAGTGCTAAAAACAGTTGAATGCATGTCTCTGTTATCTCCACTGCTCCCACTGGAAATGGATGAAGCACAGGTGCCCATGCCCAACCACAGCTCCATTCACATGGGTCTCTTCAGAGCCCAATTCTCAGGATCATTGGGAGTCCTAGTGGTCATTAACCCAACAATAGGCAAGTTATTTCATATCCTATAGGGAATATATTACACACTTGGTAAAACCCCTTTAGTTCCTCTAAGGGCACCTTTTATACCCCATTTTTTTCTACTAGTACTAAAAGCACCATTCTGCCACTTATATAAGTGTGGTAGCAGTTTGTGACCCCTATTTGGCCTGACACGGTATAGGAGCAAAGAATAGACCCGGTGAGATTGTTCCATGTACAAATGTGAAAGTGGTTTAAGTCATCCTTGTTACTCCTATCAGGTCATCGTCCGGATTCATCTTGATATATACGCCATTTTGTTAATTATCCCACTATTCAATAGAATGTCAATACATATAAGAGGAAAAGAGGAGAGTTTCTGCCCCAATGTTGTCACGTGATATAATGTATCATGTTGCAACTTTACTTTGAATAGAAAAAGATTTTAATGTTTTTTTTACTTTAAAAACACAGATTCTTCAAATCCATCCAATACAGCATAGACCATTTCCTTACACATCATATAAACCACAGTTTTGTACATATAAAGTGACCAAGTGCACAAACAAAAACATAGAGCCAGATTATTTTTTCCCTAAGGAAATAATCCTCACCTATATCTGATAGACAATGGGTCATAGGTATAGTTAATAGGGCCAGAAAGTAGTGAGCTACCACTTATGATCAAGTTCATTTTAAAACGCCAGTGTCGCCAGTGTACAGAACCAGCTATATCTATTTGATATTCTCAGTTTAGCAGTCATCCAGACAAAACAAGCTTGTAACCCTGATCATGGGTTAGAACTATCATTAGTTCACTGTATGATCAGGATTACAAGCCTGCAAAGTAAAGTTGCAGCATGATTCATTATATCACATGTGACAAAATTAGGGGCAGAAACTCTCCTCTTCTCCTCTTATATGTATTGACGTTGTATTGCAGGGGCCCCCAGTGACTTACAGCTATATTAGATATTGTTAGGGGAACGAAAATCTGCTTTATCCTATTCAATAGAGTGTGTTCTGCTATAAATTCTATTCTGTGAATTGATATAACACAGACATACTGTGTGTGGGTGAAGGAGTGTGTAACACTAATCGCACACTTTTATGTGATTGAGCTATAATTTGAGACGTTCATTTTAATATATCAGTAAAGATTACATTGCATGTGTATATTTTATACCAATTGGCTATTCATAATAGTTCTATAGATAGTAAATAAATTCACAATATTTACCTCCAAATGTAGCAAAGATGTTCCCAAAAAGAAGGCAAGTCAGAAAATAATGGTAAAATCCAGAAATAGTTGTCAAATCCAGTAGTGATTGTCAAATCCAGTAGTAATTGTCAAATCCGCAAATAATTTGCTAATCTGCAAATAATTTGCTAATCCGCAATAGACGCTTTTCAGTAGATGCTTCCACTAGAGAGTCAAATACTGAAATGAATGCAGTCAGATGACACGGAATGGTTAACAGAGTAGAACAATCGATTGTGACATCACGGAGTTCCGTTCCATTTCAGATATGGTAACTGATGATGTCCATAAAGAAAAATAGTAACAACTACTATTGTAGATAAAGATGGGGTGTACAGACATTGGGATCACTCAGACACTGACTTTTCCAAAAATATAACAATCTTTATTTATACAAAATATCACTTTAGGAAGTCAAGCATTTTGCTATTTGTGTGGGGTCTCCTTCTCCCCTTCACAGGCAACCTACTGTATGCCAGCAATTAGCGCTTAGTTTTTTTTTTTTTTGTTAAATATGTTTTTATTAAACAAAAAAGTACATTTGTTGAACAATACATACAATCATTAGTCAGCTTTCTTAATGGTTACACAATATTATACATAGTACTTAACGCTTCCTCCATTATTATGGAGTATATAGTGCTGTTGTCTGCGCTTTTGATTTTGTCTATAAAACGAGACAATGAATAAAAGAAAAGAATAAGAAATATGTAGTTCTGTAATTATTTACATATAACCTCTTCAACGTGAGGAACTCAACATACAAATAATTTTGAACTGTTTTTGTCAAAATATACTGTCAAAAGGTCTTTTCTGACCTTTATTTATACCTTTATCCCTTAGTCGCCCAGTGGGATGGGGAAAGAGGGTAGTGGGAAAGAAGAAGGAAATAAGAATATGAAAACCACAACTCATCGACATGGCTATTAAAACTAGAATTGGGGTTTGTAGGGACTGACATGATCAATTATAGGGGCACATCCCAACTCGAATTAGGAAAACATCTCATTATAATTAGTGGCTTCTTTAAATATGATCCACTCGGCCTAATTGATGGTGAAGGCCTTTAGTGTCTGTAAAAGCCCAGCCAAAATTTCTTCCATTCTATACATGGACTCCATCTCTGAGTACCATTCCAATATAGTTGGCGGATTCTGATCCTTCCAGTGGCGAGGAATCACCGCTCTAGCCGCAGAAAGACAGAATCTTAGGATGTCTCTCTTTTGGGCCCTCACCGATCCAGGTAGCACAGAGAGCAAGGCCATCTCAGGATTTCCAACTACATGTTTACCGGTTACCAACCTGTAGTTTCGGACTACTTTCTCCCAAAATTCTCTGATCAGGGAGCAGTCCCACCAAATATGCAGCAGTGTACCCTATTCAGACCCACATCTCCAGTAATATTTGGAAGCTGTTGGAGAGAACCTGTGCAGCCTGTCTGGGGTAAGATACCATCTAAATTGCAGTTTATAGCACTTCTCCTGTGCATCGCATAAGCCAGGCAACTTATGAGCCATTAGGAAGCATCTCTCCCAGTCTTCACTGGAAATGGGCCTCCCTAGTTCCTTTTCCCAAGTAATCTGGTATTTATGCTTATCCGTGTTCTCTACCGCTGATAACATTTGATAGAGGACTGATATCCCCCTGGATGGCGGAGCCTCACATGAAAAAATTGTTTCCATGAGTGACAACTGGAGATCAGGTCCTCCTGACACCCTAACGGATTGAGGAAAGGTCTTATTTGTAAGTATTCCTACCAGTTTAGTTTTGTGTCAATGGAATTCTTTTACAATACATTAAATGTGGGTAGCTCCCCTTTTTGTAGGATGTGTCTGATACGAGTATCGTCCCTGAACTTCCAACCGAAGGTCTTCCTTTTCATCCCAGGGGGGAAAGATCACTCCACTCTATATCCAAATTTTTTCTCACAAGCGCCTCTACGCGTTTCACCAACACTGGCTCATCAGGAGGCAAAGATGACTCTGTGGTATACGTGGATCTTTATACATATTCACCAGATATGGATGTATTACCCTCGTTACCAGGAATATTTCTAAGAGAATAGAATAAGCAGAAATTCAGTAAAAAATAGCAGAACAGACCAATAGCTTAATACTGGCTATAACTATTATTCCCCCAGTTGTTGGTATGATCTAAGGGGATGCCATATATGTAGACAAATCTCAACCACAAACTTTTAATATGATATATGAAATATTTAGTATGATCTAAAGGGGAATCAACCTCGCTTTACTGGACCTACATCACCCTCATCCTCATCTTTTTTAGAACAGGGGGCACATCTATCAACTCGGGCTATCTACTCAGAAAGAGACCCCAAAAATAAGGGGAGGTGATAGATCATCAATCTGAGTTCATGTGTCTTAACAGAGGAAGAAACATCAGTCCTAGCTAGAGGCCTGTCTTTTGTACCCACGACATCTTAGAGGGCTTTTTCTTGGTAAAAGACATTACCGTATATACTCGTGTATAAGCCGAGTTTTTCAGCCCAAAATTTGGGCTGAAAAGTCTCCCCCTCGGCTTATACACGGGTCATATACGGTATATAAGGTGGGGGCTGTGTCCCGGGGCTGTGGAGGCTGGAGGAGGCGGGGGGAGGCTGCTGTATGAGCGGCCCCGTCACGTGGGGCCGCTCATTAAATATGCACTGCTTCCCCTGTCAATCAGCGGCAGGGGGAAGCAGTGCATATAGCCAACAAATGCTGGCACTCGCCCCCCCTTGTAAGGGCCCCCCCCCCCATGGTTATATTACCATTCCGGACTTCTGATCAGCGCTGCTCCTCGGTGCTTCTCGCTGCTCCGTCCGTCCGTCCTGCTACATCCGGGATCTTCGGCCATCGCAGGCATATGACGTCATCGCGCGACGGCCGGGGATCCCGGAATAAGCAGGACGGGAGCCGCGAGGACGGAGCGCCGAGGAGCAGCGCTGATCAGAAGACCGGGATGGTAAGAGAAGTGGGGGGGGGGGGCCCTTGCAAGGGGGGGCGAGTGCCAGCATTTGGGGGCTGCTGGGGACCCCCTGGGGGCTGCTGGGTACCCCCAGGGGGCTGCTGGGTACCCCCTGGGGGCTGCTATATGTACCCCTGGGGGCCTGCTGTATACCACTAGGGCTGCTGTATACTACCACTGGGGCTGCTGGGCTGCTATATACTACCACTGGGGCTGCTGTATACTACCACTGGGGCTGCTATATACTACCACTGGGCTGCTATATACTACCACTGGGGCTGCTATATACTACCACTGGGGCTGCTGTATACTAACACTGGGGCTGCTGTATACTACCACTGGGGCTGCTATATACTACCACTGGGGCTGCTATATGTACCCCTGGGGGCCTGCTGTATACCACTAGGGCTGCTGTATACTACCACTGGGGCTGCTGGGGCTGCTATATACTACCACTGGGGCTGCTATATACTACCACTGGGGCTGCTGTATACTACCACTGGGGCTGCTATATACTACCACTGGGGCTGCTATATACTACCACTGGGGCTGCTGTATACTACCACTGGGGCTGCTATATACTACCACTGGGGCTGCTATATACTACCACTGGGGCTGCTATATACTACCACTGGGGCTGCTGTATACTACCACTGGGGCTGCTGTATACTACCACTGGGGCTGCTATATACTACCACTGGGGCTGCTGTATACTACCACTGAGGCTGCTGTATACTACCACTGGGGCTGCTATATACTACCACTGGGGCTGCTATATACTACCACTGGGGCTGCTATATACTACCACTGGGGCTGCTGTATACTACCACTGGAGCTGCTGTATACTACCACTGGGGCTGCTATATACTACCACTGGGGCTGCTGTATACTACCACTGGGGCTGCTGTATACTACCACTGGGGAGGCCTGTATACCACTGGGGGGGGCCTGTATACCACACTGCTGGGGGCTGTATACCTGTGCTGGGGTCCACCCTCGGCTTATACACGAGTCAATAGGTTTTTCCAGATTTTTGGGGCAAAAGTAGGGGGTCGGCTTATACACGGGTCGG
>JARQOC010003431.1:0-16523 GCA_033576535.1 Allobates femoralis | reverse complement strand
AGGGCAGTATAGTGTGATGAAATGTAATGGAAATACATTTATATATAATTGTATAGAAATATATTTTGTGTAAAATAATAATAAAAAATATATGATTATATAGTTATAATTACACATATATTATAATTATATATATTATATCTCATATAATAATATAAAATATAATAATACTAATAATAATAGTATTATTTTTAGTCTAATTTACTGTCTTTCTGTAGTGTCATTTCTGTCCACTAGAGGGCAGTATAGTGTGATGAATGGAAATACATTTGCAATTATATTTGTATAGAAATATATTTTGTGCAGAAAATAATAATATATGATTATATAATATAATTATAAACATAATATCATATATTATATCTCATATAATAATATAATATAGTACTAATAATAATAGTACTTTTATATTTTTATAATTTAATTTTCTGTCTTTCTGTAGTGTCATTACTGAGCACTAGAGGGCAGTATAGTGTGATGAATGGAAATACATTTGCAATTATATTTGTATAGAAATATATTTTGTGCAGAAAATAATAATATATGATTATATAATATAATTATAAACATAATATCATATATTATATCTCATATAATAATATAATATAGTACTAATAAAAATAGTATTTTTATATTTTATAATTTAATTTTCTGTCTTTCTGTAGTGTCATTACTGAGCACTAGAGGGCAGTATAGTGTCATGAATGGAAATACATCTGTATATATTTTTGTCTAAAAATATATTTTGTGTAATACAATAATAATAATAAAATATATAATAATTGGAATTACATATAATATATATATATATATAAATATATATATTATATATAATATAAGAATATAATATAAAATGTCGGCTCCATTTTTATGTACTGAGCATGCCCAGAGGCAGTGCTCAGTACATAACCCTGCCTGTCTCTGTCTCTCCCTCCTCCATCTCTGCTCTGTCCTCTATCATCTCCCCCTGTCCTCTATAATCTCCCCCTGTTCTCCTATCTTCTCCCCCCTGTCCTCTATCCTCTCCCCCCGAGCCCCATAAGGGATACATGGGAGCAAAATTACATCCGAGTGTATCCGAGCCCCATAGGGATACATGGGAGGCAAAATCACATCCGAGTGTATCCGAGCCCATAGGGATACATGGGAGCAAAATCACATCCGAGTGTATCCAAGCCCCATAGGGATGCATGGGAGCAAAATCACATCCCAGTGTATCCGAGCCCCATAGGGATACATGGGAGGCAAAATCACATCCGAGCACATCCGAGCCCCATAGGGATACATGGGAGCAAAATCACATCCGAGTGTATCCGAGCCCAATAGGGATACATGGGAGGCAAAATCACATCCGAGTGTATCGAAGCCCATAGGGATACATGGGAGCAAAATCACATCCGAGTGTATCCGAGCCCCATAGGGATACATGGGAGCAAAATCACATCCGAGTGTATCCGAGCCCCATAGGGATACATGGGGAGCAAAATCACATCCGAGTGTATCCGACCCCATAGGGATACATGGGAGCAAAATCACATCCGAGTGTATCCGAGCCCCATAGGGATACATGGGAGCAAAATCACATCCGAGTGTATCCGAGCCCATAGGGATACATGGGAGGCAAAATCACATCCGAGTGTATCCGAGCCCCATAGGGATACATGGGAGGCAAAATCACATCCGAGTGTATCCGAGCCCTATAGGGATACATGGGAGGCAAAATCACATCCGAGTGTATCCGAGCCCTATAGGGATACATGGGAGGCAAAATCACATCCGAGTGTATCCGAGCCCCATAGGGATACATTGGGAGCAAAATCACATCCGAGTGTATTAGAGCCCCATAGAGATACATGGGAGGCAAAATCACATCCGAGCACATCCGAGCCCCATAGGGATACATGGGACGAAAATCACATCCGAGTGTATCCGAGCCCCATAGGGATACATGGGAGCAAAATCACATCCGAGTGTATCCGAGACCCATAGGGATATATGGGAGGCAAAATCACATCTGAGTGTATCGAGCCCCATAGGGATACATGGGAGCAAAATTACATCCGAGTGTATCCGAGCCCCATAGGGATACATGGGAGGCAAAATCACATCCGAGTGTATCCGAGCCCCATAGGGATACATGGGAGGCAAAAATCACATCCGAGTGTATCTGAGCCCCATAGGGATACATGGGAGCAAAATCACATCCGAGTGTATTAGAGCCCCATAGGGATACATGGGAGGCAAAATCACATCCGAATGTATCCGAGCCCCATAGGGATACATGGGAGCAAAATCACATCCGAGTGTATCCGAACCCCATAGGGATACATGGGAGCAAAATCACATCCGAGTGTATCCGAGCCCCATAGGGATACATGGGAGGCAAAATCCCATCCGAGTGTATCCGAGCCCCATAGGGATACATGGGAGCAAAATCGCATCCGAGTGTATCCGAGCCCCATAGGGATACATGGGAGAAAAATCACATCCGAGTGTATCCGAGCCATATAGGGATACATGGGAGGCAAAATCACATCCGAGTGTATCCGAGCCCTATAGGGATACATGGGAGGCAAAATCACATCCGAGTGTATCCGAGCCCCATAGGGATACATGGGAGCAAAATCACATCCGAGTGTATCTGAGCCCCATAGGGATACATGGGAGCAAAATCACATCCGAGTGTATCCGAGCCCCATAGGGATACATGGGAGCAAAATCACATCCGAGTGTATTAGAGCCCCATAGAGATACATGGGAGGCATAATCACATCCGAGCACATCCGAGCCCCATAGGGATACATGGGAGGAAAATCACATCCGAGTGTATCCGAGCCCCATAGGGATACATGGGAGCAAAATCACATCCGAGTGTATCCGAGACCCATAGGGATACATGGGAGGCAAAATCACATCTGAGTGTATCCGAGCCCATAGGGATACATGGGAGGCAAAATTACATCCGAGTGTATCCGAGCCCCATAGGGATACATGGGAGGCAAAATCACATCCGAGTGTATCCGAGCCCTATAGGGATACATGGGAGGCAAAATCACATCCGAGTGTATCCGAGCCCCATATGGATACATGGGAGCAAAATCACATCCGAGTGTATTAGAGCCCCATAGAGATACATGGGAGGCAAAATACACATCCGAGCACATCCGAGCCCCATAGGGATACATGGGACGAAAATCACATCCGAGTGTATCCGAGCCCCATAGGGATACATGGGAGCAAAATTACATCCGAGTGTATCCGAGCCCCATAGGGATACATGGGAGGCAAAATCACATCCGAGTGTATCCGAGCCCCATAGGGATACATGGGAGGCAAAAATCACATCCGAGCACATCCGAGCCCCATAGGGATACATGGGAGTAAAATCACATCCGAGAGTATCCGAGCCCCATAGGGATACATGGGAGGCAAAATCACATCCGAATGTATCCGAGCCCCATAGGGATACATGGGAGCAAAATCACATCCGAGTGTATCCGAACCCATAGGGATACATGGGAGCAAAATCACATCCGAGTGTATCCGAGCCCCATAGGGATACATGGGAGGCAAAATCCCATCGAGTGTATCCGAGCCCCATAGGGATACATGGGAGCAAAATCGCATCCGAGTGTATCCGAGCCCCATAGGGATACATGGGAGAAAAATCACATCCGAGTGTATCCGAGCCATATAGGGATACATGGGAGGCAAAATCACATCCGAGTGTATCCGAGCCCTATAGGGATACATGGGAGGCAAAATCACATCCGAGTGTATCCGAGCCCCATAGGGATACATGGGAGCAAAATCACATCCGAGTGTATCTGAGCCCCATAGGGATACATGGGAGCAAAATCACATCCGAGTGTATCCGAGCCCCATAGGGATACATGGGAGCAAAATCACATCCGAGTGTATTAGAGCCCCATAGAGATACATGGGAGCATAATCACATCCGAGCACATCCGAGCCCCATAGGGATACATGGGAGGAAAATCACATCCGAGTGTATCCGAGCCCCATAGGGATACATGGGAGCAAAATCACATCCGAGTGTATCCGAGACCCATAGGGATACATGGGAGGCAAAATCACATCTGAGTGTATCCGAGCCCCATAGGGATACATGGGAGGCAAAATTACATCCGAGTGTATCCGAGCCCCATAGGGATACATGGGAGGCAAAATCACATCCGAGTGTATCCGAGCCCTATAGGGATACATGGGAGGCAAAATCACATCCGAGTGTATCCGAGCCCCATAGGGATACATGGGAGCAAAATCACATCCGAGTGTATTAGAGCCCCATAGAGATACATGGGAGGCAAAATCACATCCGAGCACATCCGAGCCCCATAGGGATACATGGGACGAAAATCACATCCGAGCGTATCCGAGCCCCATAGGGATACATGGGAGCAAAATCACATCCGAGTGTATCCGAGACCCATAGGGATATATGGGAGGCAAAATCACATCTGAGTGTATCCGAGCCCCATAGGGATACATGGGAGCAAAATTACATCCGAGTGTATCCGAGCCCCATAGGGATACATGGGAGGCAAAATCACATCCGAGTGTATCCGAGCCCCATAGGGATACATGGGAGGCAAAAATCACATCCGAGCACATCCGAGCCCATAGGGATACATGGGAGTAAAATAACATCCGAGAGTATCCGAGCCCCATAGGGATACATGGGAGGCAAAATCACATCCGAATGTATCCGAGCCCCATAGGGATACATGGGAGCAAAATCACATCCGAGTGTATCCGAACCCCATAGGGATACATGGGAGCAAAATCACATCCGAGTGTATCCGAGCCCATAGGGATACATGGGAGGCAAAATCCCATCCGAGTGTATCCGAGCCCCATAGGGATACATGGGAGCAAAATCGCATCCGAGTGTATCCGAGCCCCATAGGGATACATGGGAGAAAAATCACATCCGAGTGTATCCGAGCCATATAGGGATACATGGGAGGCAAAATCACATCCGAGTGTATCCGAGCCCTATAGGGATACATGGGAGGCAAAATCACATCCGAGTGTATCCGAGCCCCATAGGGATACATGGGAGCAAAATCACATCCGAGTGTATCTGAGCCCCATAGGGATACATGGGAGCAAAATCACATCCGAGTGTATCCGAGCCCCATAGGGATACATGGGAGCAAAATCACATCCGAGTGTATTAGAGCCCCATAGAGATACATGGGAGGCATAATCACATCCGAGCACATCCGAGCCCCATAGGGATACATGGGAGGAAAATCACATCCGAGTGTATCCGAGCCCCATAGGGATACATGGGAGCAAAATCACATCCGAGTGTATCCGAGACCCATAGGGATACATGGGAGGCAAAATCACATCTGAGTGTATCCGAGCCCCATAGGGATACATGGGAGGCAAAATTACATCCGAGTGTATCCGAGCCCCATAGGGATACATGGGAGGCAAAATCACATCCGAGTGTATCCGAGCCCCATAGGGATACATGGGAGCAAAATCACATCCGAGTGTATCTGAGCCCCATAGGGATACATGGGAGCAAAATCACATCCGAGTGTATCCGAGCCCCATAGGGATACATGGGAGGCAAAATCACATCCGAGTGTATCCGAGCCACATAGGGATACATGGGTGGCAAAATCACATCCGAGTGTATCCGAGCCCCATAGGGATACATGGGAGCAAAACCACATCCGAGTGTATCCGAGCCCCATAAGGATACATGGGAGCAAAATCACATCCTAGTGTATCCGAGCCCCATAAGGATACATGGGAGGCAAAATCACATCTGAGTGTATCCGAGCCCCATAGGGATACATGAGAGGCAAAATCACATCCGAGTGTATCCGAGCCCTATAGGGATACATGGGAGGCAAAATCACATTTGAGTGTATCCGAGCCCCATAGGGATACATGGGAGCAAAATCGCATCCGAGTGTATCCGAGCCCCATAGGGACACATGGGAGCAAAATCACATCCGAGTGTATCCGAGCCCCATAGGGATACATGGGAGCAAAATTACATCGAGTGTATCCGAACCCCATAGGGATACATGGGAGCAAAATCACATCCGAGTGTATCCGAGCCCCATAGGGATACATGGGAGGCAAAAATCACATCCGAGCACATCCGAGCCCCATAGGGATACATGGGAGCAAAATCCGAGCCCCATAGGGATACATGGGAGGCAAAATCACATCCGAGTGTATCTGAGCCACATAGGGATACATGGGTGGCAAAATCACATCCGAGTGTATCCGAGCCCCATAGGGATACATGGGAGCAAAACCACATCCGAGTGTATCCGAGCCCCATAGGGATACATGGGAGCAAAATCACATCCGAGTGTATCCGAGCCCCATAAGGATACATGGGAGGCAAAATCACATCTGAGTGTATCCGAGCCCCATAGGGATACATGAGAGGCAAAATCACATCCGAGTGTATCCGAGCCCTATAGGAATACATGGGAGGCAAAATCACATTTGAGTGTATCCGAGCCCCATAGGGATACATGGGAGCAAAATCGCATCCGAGTGTATCCGAGCCCCATAGGGACACATGGGAGCAAAATCACATCCGAGTGTATCCGAGCCCCATAGGGATACATGGGAGCAAAATTACATCCGAGTGTATCCGAACCCCATAGGGATACATGGGAGCAAAATCACATCTGAGTGTATCCGAGCCCCATAGGGATACATGGGAGAAAAATCACATCCGAGTGTATCCGAGCCATATAGGGATACATGGGAGGCAAAATCACATTTGAGTGTATCCGAGCCCCATAGGGATACATGGGAGCAAAATCGCATCCGAGTGTATCCGAGCCCCATAGGGACACATGGGAGCAAAATCACATCCGAGTGTATCCGAGCCCCATAGGGATACATGGGAGCAAAATTACATCCGAGTGTATCCGAACCCCATAGGGATACATGGGAGCAAAATCACATCTGAGTGTATCCGAGCCCCATAGGGATACATGGGAGCAAAACCACATCTGAGTGTATCCGAGCCCCATAGGGATACATGGGAGGCAAAATCCCATCCGAGTGTATCCGAGCCCCATAGGGATACATGGGAGCAAAATCACATCCGAGTGTATCCGAGCCCCATAGGGATACATGGGAGCAAAATCGCATCCGAGTGTATCCGAGCCCCATAGGGATACATGGGAGCAAAATCACATCCGAGTGTATCCGAGCCCTATAGGAATACATGGGAGGCAAAATCACATTTGAGTGTATCCGAGCCACATAGGGATACATGGGAGGCAAAATCACATCCGAGTGTATCCGAGCCACATAGGGATACATGGGTGGCAAAATCACATCCGAGTGTATCCGAGCCCCATAGGGATACATGGGAGCAAAACCACATCCGAGTGTATCCGAGCCCTATAGGAATACATGGGAGGCAAAATCACATCCGAGTGTATCCGAGCCCTATAGGAATACATGGGAGGCAAAATCACATTTGAGTGTATCCGAGCCCCATAGGGATACATGGGAGCAAAATCGCATCCGAGTGTATCCGAGCCCCATAGGGACACATGGGAGCAAAATCACATCCGAGTGTATCCGAGCCCATAGGGATACATGGGAGCAAAATTACATCCGAGTGTATCCGAACCCCATAGGGATACATGGGAGCAAAATCACATCTGAGTGTATCCGAGCCCCATAGGGATACATGGGAGCAAAACCACATCTGAGTGTATCCGAGCCCCATAGGGATACATGGGAGGCAAAATCCCATCCGAGTGTATCCGAGCCCCATAGGGATACATGGGAGCAAAATCACATCCGAGTGTATCCGAGCCCCATAGGGATACATGGGAGCAAAATCGCATCCGAGTGTATCCGAGCCCCATAGGGATACATGGGAGCAAAATCACATCCGAGTGTATCCGAGCCCTATAAGAATACATGGGAGGCAAAATCACATTTGAGTGTATCCGAGCCACATAGGGATACATGGGAGGCAAAATCACATCCGAGTGTATCCGAGCCACATAGGGATACATGGGTGGCAAAATCACATCCGAGTGTATCCGAGCCCCATAGGGATACATGGGAGCAAAACCACATCCGAGTGTATCCGAGCCCTATAGGAATACATGGGAGGCAAAATCACATCCGAGTGTATCCGAGCCCTATAGGAATACATGGGAGGCAAAATCACATTTGAGTGTATCCGAGCCCCATAGGGATACATGGGAGCAAAATCGCATCCGAGTGTATCCGAACCCCATAGGGATACATGGGAGCAAAATCACATCTGAGTGTATCCGAGCCCCATAGGGATACATGGGAGCAAAACCACATCTGAGTGTATCCGAGCCCCATAGGGATACATGGGAGGCAAAATCCCATCCGAGTGTATCCGAGCCCCATAGGGATACATGGGAGCAAAATCACATCCGAGTGTATCCGAGCCCCATAGGGATACATGGGAGCAAAATCGCATCCGAGTGTATCCGAGCCCCATAGGGATACATGGGAGCAAAATCACATCCGAGTGTATCCGAGCCTCTTAATGGTACCTTTACACTCCGCGACGGCAGGCTGGATACATCCCGCTACAGGCTACAAATGTAGCTTGTAGCGCCAATGTAGCCCGTCGTAGCGGCGTGTGAAGACGCTACAGCCGGCGACAGATACATCTGTTTCCTAGCTCTGCTCGAAAACTGATGGCTACATCGCCGATGGTAGCGAGCTGTATCGGCGTGTAAAGAGGCACCGGAAGGGAACTCTGGACACCAGGGGCTGTAGCTGCAATGTAGCTAAGGCGTGACCCAGGCTCCGTGATACCGCGCCCCATCACCGATCATTGGAGGAAGCTCCTGCATGACGATTGGCCCTTGCCGCACAGGCCTCCATCTTGGATGAGCTGTCCCTTCAGCACTACACATACGCGCCGTATGCACGATCAGATAGTAGTACAATTACGCGGACACACACTTGAACGTAAAATCATAAATGCCTCATGATCTTCATACAGTGTGCACACTCCACACATGATAACCAATAATGCTGTACACAGCGCACAAGTGTGTGTTACGTACCGCTCTGGCTTATTGCACAGCAGCTGCCGTAGAAGTGTTCCGGGTCTGGCAGTGCGCGCAGCGCGCACACAGATGCACACAATCCCATACCACATCGGAGGAGATTACCCAGTACACAGATCATAGCCGTGTTGTACGGACTGCACTGTGTGTCTTCTGCAGTAGGGGCCGCATAAGTGTGTCGGCCGTGTCACTGCGTGTTGGGCTACTTATAAAGGTGCGTCACCCCCACAGCGGTCGTAATGACGTCATGACGTTGGTTTCATTTTCACTCTGCCTGCAAGGTGCCAGCCCCGCCTCTGCACACACCATAGCAGTCATGGCAGCCGTTCACCGCGCTGCAACATGGGGGATGGCGGAGCTGATCATCCTCATTGATCAGTGCGACCGTCAGGACTATTGGGGACACCATCACCACCGGCACCCCAGGCTGCACAATCGGTGCACCGTGCGGCGGATCCAGCGGGCCCTGCTCTGCCAACTGGGGGTAGACAGGACAGTCAAAGCGATCCAAAAAAAGATCGCTGACTTGAAGCACAAGTGCCCGGGTCGCATACTGGACATCCGTGCCAGGATTGCCAGGCTGCGTGGTGAGTAATTGTTGCCCCAAAACACACACCGCCACATGTGCATGTCCCACAATACACAAAAAATGATGGAAACATATGACAAGGGACAGTGTGGCCTACACAATCAAACACATCCTCACAGTGTTGTGCTCATCCAGTCAGGCCTAAAAATGTCTCACACACACAGTCCATGCATACAACATGAGTGTATGCATCCAGCATCACCTGGTTGATGCTAAGTAAGGCTGGGGTCACACACACAGATATCTGGGCAGATATTGGTCACAGATCTCTGTTTGCAGTCAAATCATGGTCACATGTTGACATTTGTACACAGCCTCAAAATGGAACAATGTGTCCATGATTTCACTGCAACCAGAGATCTGTGAACAATATCTGCCCAGATATCTGTGTGTGTGACCCCAGCCATAGCTGTCAAATACATAGCCACACAAGCTATTTGTAGGACAACAATGTGTAGGCATGATCTTATTACGTCTTTTATGTTCAAATATCAAACTAGATGCTGAATCCTCATCAGAAGAAGGGCCCCATGCCCCACCCCCAGGTGGCCCATCAAGAACCCCGCCACATCAGGCTCAAGTGGCACCCTTGTCCCCAGGGTCAACACCTTCCCCCGGGCCTCAGGAGCCAGACCTGCCCTCACCTACCGGGACAGAGGACCTGGAGGACCAGTCAGCACCTGGCAGCCCGCTGGAGTGTGACCAGCTGTCCCCATCTGCCTGGCTGCTGGAGGAACACATCACCTCCCCACAGGAGGGCGAGGAGCTGCAAGTACCTGGCGGCCCAGAGGAGTGTTTGCCCCGTAGCCCAGGACCACTATTACCCCTGAACCACATAATGTGGCCACGGAGCCCCAGCCCGGGAGTAACACCACCTCCCACTGTCTCCAGCTCAGTGGCGAGTCCTGGGGTGACCATGTCCCCACACAGTGACTATGGTGGTAAGTGTGTTATGTTGCCACAGACACCCTGCACACTGTTGCTTCAATTTCATCTGGGCCAAAACTATTTATGTAAACAAAGTAAACCATGTTGGTTCACCATTTTTCCAGATGGTGAACGTGCGGGCTCATATGGATGGAGCTTGACCCCATCTCCCTCCCCGTCTGATGGTGAACTGGATTTGGAGGAACAGGGTAAGTGGATGGTTGTGGCCAGTCATGACTAACCATCAGCAGTGACGACTGTGTACTAAAGTGTGTGTTTACTCCCAATACAGGTGCCCCTACCATGGAGGAATTCATCCAGGCCCATCATGCATTTGTGGCCCGTTTGACCACGGCTCTACAGCGTGGCCTGCAGGACCTTGGCCGCCTGGCTCAAATGCTGGCGGCCCTACACCCACACCATGGATCACACCCCTGAATTTGAGGGATGCATTGTATCCTGGCCAAACCTGGCCCCACAAACAGTTGTCCTTGTTGGACCCTAAAATTTTCACACGTTGGCTTGTTGCCTTGCAAAAGTGAAAATATTTTTATTGTTTTTTTTTTTGCCCCCGTTGGGCTCTTTTCTTATAGTGTCCCACATTGGGACCATCACAAGTGTGGACTGGCTAGGCCAATCTGCCCTACAATCCCTATACTGTCCCACATTGGGACCATCACAAGTGTGGACTGGCTAGGCCAATCTGCCCTACAATCCCTATACTGTCCCACATTGGGACCATCACAAGTGTGGACTGGCTAGGCCAATCTGCCCTACAATCCCTATACTGTCCCACATTGGGACCATCACAAGTGTGGACTGGCTAGGCCAATCTGCCCTACAATCCCTATACTGTCCCACATTGGGACCATCACAAGTGTGGACTGGCTAGGCCAATCTGCCCTACAATCCCTATACTGTCCCACATTGGGACCATCACAAGTGTGGACTGGCTAGCCCCATCTGGCCTACAATCCCTATACTGTCCCACATTGGGACCATCACAAGTGTGGACTGGCTAGCCCCATCTGCCCTACAATCCCTATACTGTCCCACATTGGGACCATCACAAGTGTGGACTGGCTAGCCCCATCTGGCCTACAATCCCTATACTGTCCCACATTGGGACCATCACAAGTGTGGACTGGCTAGCCCCATCTGGCCTAACCATTCTGTGTATGATGGCAAATGTCTGTGACACATGTATGTTTACAATACAATGCTGTTGTAACTTTGTTGTATGCTCCTTCATGTGACCTTACTAATATTTGGTGACCAAACCTCACCATAACCTAACTATGTGAGGCACATCACAACATCCCTTTGTGAATGTGCTAAGACATTCCAAATGAACCGATGGTGATCCTGCTGAGCGAGCACTGGCCCATATTGTGTGGCTTGGGGAAACCTATTATTGGCCACAATTACATTCACCCCCAAAAACCCCCACAATCCTTATTCCTAAATGAATACACAATTGTGTGAATCAAACAATTTTAATCCAGCCTGGATATAAAACTAAATCACAAAGATAGGATGTTTTTGGAAAAAACAAAAAAAAACAAAAATCTAGGCCAAAAGTCAAGCCAGAAAATTAACAAATCAAAGGAGATTCCTCAAATGATAAAGTCCAGACTGCCAATTCTGTGCATTGGCTACTAGTGTCCAACTCATTCTTCCTCTGTCGGCTCTGACAATGCCGGATCCCCCTCCTCTCAGGGCAGCCCCGACCTGCCTGAGAGCGTCTTGTTGTACGACGACGTGTTGGGGGGGGGATGGGGTGACTGTGGCGGGGCCGGTCTTCTCACGGGCTGAGATGGGGCAGCTGGTGAAAGGGGCCACAAGGTGTGTTGCATGGGGGGGGGGACGTGGCAGCCCCATTGAAGGGCCCCATCATCGGCAGCATCAGCGGCATTGTGGAAGACCCTCAGAAGGATCTTTTTCTGGAGCGGCTCCATCCCTCGCATTCTGTTGCTCATGTAGAGGGCGTCGCTGTCGATGTGGGTCCGCTGTTCATCCAACAGCACGCGTCGGGCCCAGGTCGCCAGCTCTGTCTCTGGTGGTGCAGGACGTCGGCGGCGACGGATCCCGGAGCTGGGACCTGGGCCTGGACCCACATCACTCGCCGCGCCCTCCTGCTCAGCCCCAGATGTCATGGGCTGAGCATCATCAGCAACAGAATGCTCCGCAATGGAGCCGTCCTCTTCTGGGGCCTGTGGGTGGAGAAAAAAAAGAAAAACCATTAGTGGAGGCAATATCAACTGTATACATTCACAACAGGACTCTATATACCACTCCCACACACAGCAAGCCCAACTACCAGAATGCAAAATGAGGAATAACACAGTAAAGCAAATAAGGTTCAAGACCCCAACACCAGTGGTTCTCCTGTACACTCACCTCGACCATTCCAGGAGCTCAGCTAAATACATAATTAGTTGTTTGTCACGTAGCCGTAATCCAATATTAGGACATGTCACCACAACACCTTGATACTGGGGGCTGTGCTGCCCAATGACACATATTGGCCACCTTTCCATTAGGACTCCTTTATGGTGAGAATCCACCCCTCACTCAATTACCTTTAACCCACTGGCAACAAAGCCAACACACATGTGAGACAGCACCATTTACTACATGGTACTATGTGGCTGTGTGAGAACAAACCACCTGCTATCTTGAAACCCTTAAATAACTAACCTAAACATACCAAGATGTTGTTGAAGAAGCAACATTGCAATACGGCTGGAAGCATAGAATTGAAAAGTCTTCCAAGTCATGGAAGGAGGGCAGATAGATTGACACCCCAAGGTGTGCCGCAGCAAGGAGGAAAATATGGCAACACATTTGGTGTGAAGGATTTATCGAAGCACACATGTGAAGGAAACATTGTGGCCCACCACTGTCACACAATTACCCACCTCCTGTGGCGCAGATGGTGATGCAGCCGGGCCTACATGGGACGCAGCAACGGGGCAGTTGGTCGTCGTTTGATGCGGGCGAACCTCGCCCAGGATGAAGGTGAACAGGGGATAGTACCATAGGGTAGGTGATGGTACCTCCTCAGCTCCAGCCCCTGAGCGACGGCGCAGGTACTCAGTGTGAGCCCGCATGAACGCCGACCTCATGTTTTTGATCTTAAGTGCCACCATATGCTGGTCCCACGTCTTGCCTACCCTTGGCTCCAACCGATTTGCCAGAGCCACAAGACTCCTGTAGGCCTCGGCCCTCGCTGCCCGATTTTTATATTCGGGCAGCGAGCTGCGCCACAAACATTCGTGCCGCTGATACTCCGTGAGAAGCTGGGATTCCAATTCCACAGTACCCGTCGGCATCTGCCGATGACAAAATACACAAAAAAAACACAGTCACAACACTAGCCATACCGACATTTCAAAACTTGCCACAATCATACACATCATCATTAACTTTCTACAGTGATCATCTATGCAGCTATTTTGTGGAGTGAAACTGGGCATGAGTGTGCCATTTTCTCAATCTCAGACCGCTACTAACTCAAACACATGTATGCAGCCATTATCAAGCACCGGATATCGGTGTCCACCTACAGATGTTTCAAACATGATTTCAGTCCCCAATGTACCTATTGCAACACACCTTGACACGGTGTCTGCGTACATACCTGTAGAGGGCAACATGTGACCTAACACGTTGTGTGCTAACTAGTACCTGGCCAGTGTCCACAATGGTAAGGGGTCACTATATCAGAAAGGCGGGCTGGGTGTGTGCCAACACTGCACATACTACATGTAATGTGCACCCAGATGATCATGTAGGTGTTCCTCCAGACGTGGAAGTCCCATTTTAACACATGTACCCAACATCCCTGGAATGTCCGGCACAATTCTACCACCCCTGAAATGTTGATGTGAAGTACCAGCCAAAGAAATAACACCGTGCTCTTTTACCATTGCCAAAAAGCAGAAGGTGCAATACATACTTACACTATATAAGTAGAGGCACTACCTGGCTACTGGGCGACACAGAATAAGGTTCACATATTTAATATTACGTGTTCAATATTTGCATGCCGCTTCAAACATGGCCATACACACATCGCCTAAGCTGCCTGTGCCAGAACCAGCTGCGTTCATTACATTTTCTTACAAACCGCTAAAGAGGCTTACCGTCAGAGCAACAGAAGTCAAACAGGACACTAGTAGCTCAATGCACATCGACGTCTGGACACGGAGCAGTGGCCATTGACCTGCCTTTATAGTCCGGGACACCAATCACAGCGGACACAATAATGCACATCCTGAAGGGGCACCTGGGTGCGGATTTGCCTTCCGCTAATTGGTGGAGATCGCTGAATCGTGATAGGTTGGCGGCCCTTTAAAAGTTGCCCATCCCGCCAAACATTACGCTTGCTGGCCAGACCCATTAGGTAAGTTTTTGTGGACACACATGGAATTTGCGCAGGGTGGGGTGCATATGTTGATGTTCTTGGAGAGCGCCGGAGACTGGTGTAGCGGCCGATATAGGGGTTTGTATTGTAGGGGACGACATATAGTGTAGTGTGTGGGTTAGGATACGGCATTTTGTGTGGGCCTTGACACTTTTGATGAGATACATTGCTGTGTTTGTTTGCAGACAACATACAGGAGAATGGATGCATGACTGTAGACAGAACTGTGTCACTCATGTCGACTGGATCGATTTCTGCATACTGGTTGTGGCCAATGGAGACTGTGTTCAACGGGAATGGGATGACACAGGGCTTTGAGGTGTTGGGCGCCAGACATGGCATAGATGTGTATTTAAAATGACACCTTCAAAAACCAATTACACCATGGGTAACCATCCGCAGTCATGTGCAATGTTGTTTGGTTCATGTAGCCTTCCTCAACCTTCCATATCGGGGTACGTCACATTCGTTATTCTTCTCATTTTTACTGTAATCAATTGACATTATGGGCTGTGTAATGGATTATGGGACCTGTTTGACCAACATTATTGGTGACACATGTCCCTTTCTAACTCACCTAGGTGCAGATGTGTGAATTTTGGGAGCTCCCATTGACGTTGATGTAGAGGAGGCCACTCTCAATCGCCGTGTGCCATGTTGTTTGGGGTGACTACTGTGTGTTTGCCGTCCTTGCTTCAGGGTTGTGTTTTGGGCCCACACGAGAGATCCCATCCTCTTGGCTATAGTGTGTAATGGAAAAGAGGTGTGGGTTGCTGAACCTGCTGACATGGCCACATATTGTTCTATGTACTCATGTTGTGCTTTCTCATCTACAGGTGCTGATATTGAGGATGCAGAATATCCATGACCGCAATGTTATTGTGGCTCTTGCATTGGTGGAAGAGCAAATGTGGTATCAGGATCGGTATGAAAGGTTGATGAGGCGCAGACAGCGGCGGTTGTGGGCCCGTGATTGGCTTCTCAGGCGGGAAACCCGGGGCCACATGCAGCTGTTGCGGGAGCTGGAGCTTAACTGTCCTGATGATTACCGAAACTATCTCCGTATGCCCGAGGACTGTTTCACCTTCCTATTGGAGCGTGTAGGGCCAATGATAGCGCGTCAGGACACTATAATGCGCCCATCAGTATCAGCTGCTGAGCGGTTGGCGATCACTTTGCGGTTCCTGGCTACAGGGCAGTCCATGACATCCCTCACATACGTGTCACGTGTCTCCCTGCCCCTGCTGAGCCGCCTGATCCCTGAAACGTGTTGGGCCATCTGGAGAGCTCTGCAGCCAGCCTACATGAAAATGCCTTTAACCGCCGCAGAATGGCTGGAAGTGGCCCGAGGGTTTGAAACCCGGTGGAACTTCCCCAACTGTGGCGGGGCATTGGATGGTAAGCACGTGAGGATTACCAAACCTGCCCACTCTGGCTCTTTGTAGAAATGTCATTTCTCATTATTACACATAATTTATAGACA